>JAJHUR010095322.1:0-10504 GCA_027495735.1 Lutjanus campechanus | reverse complement strand
TATCATTGATAGTGATAGACTAAAAATAAACCTCTGCAGTGCCTCATTACAGATGGCAAAGAGCATAGTTCTGCATCATTTAGCACATTCATTAGCATGCTAATATTTGCCATGTCTGTAATTGACCCTTCACTAAACCCCGCCCCAAACAGTACCTGTCCAATCATAGGTTAGCAACTCTGTGTTTCATGAGTGTGGACGGTTGCGTCTTTTTTGTCGTCTCTTAAAAACATGAACCACGAGAGCACACGAGTGTTGAACGGATTAAACTCTGTCTTCATCTGCTCTAACATAAACTGAGAATGTTAGCATGTCTGGCTAACTAATGCTAAACAGACAGACTTGTTAGATCCACTGCATCTGCATTTGTTCTGTGGGGGTTTGAGGAGGAGGATGTGGGCTGATGAAGAATCAAAGTGGGCTGATGACGATGCATCTCTCTCTGACTCTTCGGTCCGGCTGGTCTGGCTGGCTGGGTGACCCGTCTCAAGGTCCGCTGCACTAATCGAGTCCCTGTGCCTCCTTTTCCCACGTTAATGAGAGTATTTCTGTCATCTATCATGTAGATATACCTGCTGTATTTCACCATCTGACCAATGTTTGCTGAGATGTAAGCTAGCTTTAGCCTCAGTCTGTTAGCATTAATGTTATATCATGTACGCAGCTGTCAGCTAACTTTACATAAACACTTTCGCAGGGTTCTAGTTTTAAAACGTATCAGATGGAAACATTAAAACGTCAGCTGGGGACTTGTTAGGTGACTTAAGTCCAGTTAGCATTAGCATTAGCTTACATCAGCCAGCTGCACTTATGAAATCTGCTTGTGAGTCTTTATTTTATTAATTATTATTAATGTTTTAAATAAATCAAATCAAATCCACCTTTTGTTTACCATTCTGTGGAATCACAGACCTCGTGTTTCAACACTTACTCCCATTTTCAATGTTAAATCTTCCGCTGTTAACACTGTAATTTGTATAAATTCAGCACAAGAATGGAAAGTTTGGCAAACTTAGCAACATTAACTAAACCATAACAAAGACACTGACAGGTTTTGTTGTCTTAGATATATCAAGGTGTTGTCTTGATTAATCTCAAGTTATCATAAAGATATTTTTGTTCTGGTTAAAGTTGTCATAACAAAGACACAGACAGGCTGTGTGGTCTTAGATAAAATCAAGTTGTTGTAACAAAGTTTGGAGATTAATTTTAGTGTTTAGGAAAGTTTAACAGGTATGTTTGTGCATTAATCAGTAAAGTACCAGTATAATCTGTTTTATGTTACATTATGTTGTAGTTTAAAGATGTTTCACTGTATTTAAATGAGTGAATAAATATAATAAAAGTGTCCTCAGTGTGTTTGTGTTGTTGTTCAGTCTCTACACAGATCTCTGTACACATCAGGCAGCACAGATCACAAACTGATGCAGAGATGTTTGTTACGATATTCAAATAAAGTTGCTGCTGACGCTGTGATCTGACCTCCCTGTGGCTCCGTCATCTGAAAAATACATTTACCTGTTGTAATTTACCATGAAGGGGATCGTTAAATATGAAATGCAAAAAACAAACCTCACACGTGCTCTCACCTGTTCTTCACACGCACAAACATCATCATCAACACAAACATCACACACCTTAATCACTGATGTGTATGAAGATATATTTGGATCAGATGTCAGTGAGCAGCAGTCAGAGTTCAGAGACGTAGGAGAAGAACGATCAGAGAGAAACTCTGCTCAGGTGGGTCGTCTTTAACTACAAACTGATTATTAAACATGTCATCGTTTACAGATTTAAACTTAGTTATTAATGTGTGTTCACTGTTGATACTCTATTTACAGGGTGATTTTATTAACTTCTGCTTCTATGTTCCTGCACATTAAAATGCATGTTTAGTCTTTTTTTAAATATATTTTTACTTTTTACTTCCTAAATTGGTCCAACTTGAAAAATCATTTGAGTCATTTTAAACTTGTGAGTCCTTAAAGAACTCTCTAGAACTGGTTCCTTTTTAAGATTTAACATGAAATCTTGTGAAATCTCTGGTGAATAAAAGTGAACCGTGTGATTTTAAATAGACATGTGTAAACAAGTTTAGGTAAACAAAGATGTTGATGAAATATCAAAATCTGCTCATTATTAGAAACATTTCTGTTTGTGGTCGTCCCTCCCTGCAGACCTTTAAGCTTCATGTTGTGAATGCACGAGGTTGTTTTAAACATCAGTTCTACGTGTGATTAGAAAACAGCAGACGAGCAGAATCATTCCTTTGACTGGTGCAGAAAAATGAACTTTTATTGTGAACAGCCAGGATACGGCTCACACAATAATTGACCTTTTCTAAGTCCCGCCCATATTTCCTTTATGCTCCACTAACAATTCTAACTAGCTAACTAATCTACATTAATCATTAGACACAAGGTAGAGTCAGTAGTATTTGTCTGGGTTGTTCATAAATGCATCAGAACGTCAAAAATTCCAAAGTTTGGGTTTGTGATCAGAAGTGATCATGTAATATGAGTCTATACATTGTTTTTTGTTTGTTTGTTTATCTTTAACAGATTATACCTTTAACAAGCTAATCTACAATAATCACTGGCTAGCTAGTTACTTCTGATAGCTAATGTCAGCAAATGCTAGCCAACTAGCTATCGAGTCTACATTAATCATTAGCCTGCTACCTACATCTGATAATCATTAATAAGCTAATGCACATTAATTATTAGCTAGCTAGTTACATTTTATAGCTAATGCTAGCAAAATGCTAGCTAACAAGCAATGTTACCAATATGCTATAGCCAACTAGCTAGCTAATCTACATCAATAATTGACAAGCTAATCTAATTATTGGCATAGCTAATCTTAGGGGGGAAAAAATGCGAGCTAACTACCTTGCTAACTTCTGTATGAATCGTTAACTAGCTAATGTCAGCAAAATGCTAGCTAACTAGCTATACTTCAGCGCATCACTTAATTTATTAAGAGGCCCCATGTTTCAGGCAAGTTCACAGAATAATTATTAGTCCGGTCTTTAACTCAACATGAATTCAAACAAACTTGTAAAAATTACATTGTTGTGTGTGGAATTTCCCGTGTTCCATCCCCCCAAAAGTGGGCGTGGCCTGACATTTTGTCAAAGTACTTGTATATCCCAGTCTGATGTATCTAATTTATAGGGATCATTAGCGTGCTAGCTACATCTGATAATTGTTACTGTCTGGCCAACTAGCTAGCTAATGTACATCAACCATTACCTCGCTAGTTAAATCTGATAGTTAGCATTCTGCTAACATTAGCTAATTAGCTTGATAATTTACATCAAATTAGCTTATTTAAGATGTAACTGTGTAGCTTTAACAGGTCCTTGAACATCTTTTACCCATCTTAAAACATTTAACTTTTGAACTTTTAGACTTTTATTGGAGCACAGAGCAAAAAGGGGCGGGACTTAGGATGGGTCATTTGACCTATCGCAGCGCTTCCACCTACCAAGGACGTAATTCAGGAGTTTTTGCACATTCATTTTTAAGAGTAAAACTCAAACAGTTGTCCGGCCGACCCAGTGGTTCAACTTCATCACTCAGCTACTCAGTCACGGGCGGCTAAACTGAGATAACTCAACCTGAACATCCAGCTTTTATTAGCTAGATCAGTTCCTCCATGTCACGATTATTTGAGTTTAACATCTTTCTTCCCTCTGCCTCTCCTTCCTCCTCTTCAGGCCTCCAAACATGTCAGTCAACTCCTCTTCCTTTGCTGACCTTCCTCCTCCTCATCCTCTCTTCAGATGCTTCAGTTCCAGAACGGGCATCTTTGTTTTCTCTGCTCTCTCCATCTTCTACACCTTCCTCCTCCCTCTCCTCGTCCTCGTCCTCTACCTTGGTTTCCAACGGTGGAGGAAACGGCGCTCCACATCCACGGCTGCGACAAGTCACTCCGACGTCTTCACCTATCACTCCATCATCCTGCAGCTCAATGAATTCTTGGGGTTCACCTTCCTTTTCTGTGGCGGCTACATCAAACTCATCGAGATGATGCTTCTGAGCCTTGTTGTCAGCTCTGTCACCTCCTTCACACAGGCTCTGTTCCACCTGCTCACCTGTGTGGAGCGCTACCTGGCTGTTGTTCACCCCGTCACCTACCGGGGGCTGAGACAGGCGGGTGGAGTCAGGATCAGAAACATCAGCGTTGCGTGTGTTTGGTTTCTGAGTGTTGGATGTCTTGTTGTAGAATCTCTTGCCAAAAGTGGGTTTATTTTTATCCTGTATTTCTGTGTCATGACTTTCATCTTACTTGTCGTCTCTTTTTGCAGCATTTCCGTTCTCTGTGCTCTCAAGCGTCCGGGGCCGGGGGAGGTGGGCGGGAACAGGGAGCTAGTTGACCAATCAAAGCAGAGGGCTTTCAACACCATCATGGTTATACTGGCAGTGCTGTTGTTGAGGTTTGGGGGGAATCTGCTTTTCAATGTCATGCACTCTTCATCTGTGCTGACTGACGTGTGTGTGGTGTTCATGTCTGAATTCTGGTTCAACCTGCCCAGTAGTCTGGTTTTACCTCTGCTGTTTCTACACCGAGCAGGAAAACTACAATGTTGTAGATGAAACGCTGAATCAGGATGAGGTCAGACTTACAGGTGACATGTGGCAAGACTGATTTCAGTAGCACTCATAGTTGTAGGACAGTTAAGAGACACAAGGTGGATGAAGACAACATCATGTACTGGCAGACTGACGATGAGTCAGCGGGACCAGGGAGATATAAGAGTTTATCATCTGCATAGAAGTAGACATTATACTTCTGATTTGGTAAATTTATGTAATATTTAAGGTATATTTTAATGTATTTACTCTTAGTGACGTGTGTGTGTGCTCTTGATGTCTGAATATTACCAGCTCGTGTCTCATACAGTATTACCAGCAGACTCGTGTACAATTTAAAGTTTTATAACAGTCAGAGACTGTAGAGACTGTAGAGATTATCATGTGCTCGCTCCTGTATGAATACTAAAAAAAAGTTTGACTAAGAAGACGTATCTGGAAAGCATGAAGAGAGAGTGAAGATGATTAAGAAGCTAATTTTGATCTAAATATTAATCAATCAAGTCCTAAATATCCAGAGACCAGAACCAGCTTTCTTTCAGCGTCACATATCTGATTCTGTTTCCTGTCGTATTCACACACATGCTCCACACGGTGGTCGTGTCACGTGACACTAACTTCACAGTCACAACAGCGATGGTCACAGACACACTCAGACATGTTGGTGTGAAGTCGACGTTAGCGACAGATTCTCAGAACGGGAAAAAGACCAGACAGCTGTATCTGTAACAAATTCTTTTGATTGGTAAATAAAGTCTGTTCTGTTCTGTATTAGGGACTGAAGACAATGTTGGCAATTACTGAAACTGTAGCTGCTGTAATCTGGTTGTAAATAAGGCTGCTGTGATTGTAGTTAATTCATTTAATCAATAAAAGCATGTAGACATCATGTATTAGCTTATTTTATGGTTTAGTGATGCTGAGTTTGAATGTTTGAACATGATCCTCTTCATGATTTTTAAGAAGTAACAAGGTTTGAGTCATAAATCTCACTTTATGAGCAGGGACTGCAAAGAAATATGCAAAACAGAAGTAATGTTGTGGGTCACATGTGGTCACTACTGTCCATTCAAATTAGACAATAAAAACAGATTTACTGTGTGAGCCTTCTGCAGATGTGTCTGATCTGTTCATTGATCACCTGTGGATCAAATGTGAAGCAGCAGATGAGAGAAAAAGAGTCTGATCGATGCAAACTCTAAACATTTAATTTCACACTCAAACCAGCTGTGGTTCTCAAACTCTGTCTCTCATGTCCCACTTCAGAAACTGAAGTTCACTCCTGCACCCATACAGTTATTTTTTTAGTCAATTATGAACAATATTTGGGGAACTAACTTTAAAAAAAGGATCAATTTAGTGAAATATATGTCAGATATTTTGGTTTATCACAGAATACCTGCAGCATGATGACTTGACATGATACCAGCACACTGAGGTTTAACTCGATGGCTGTAGAGTCTTACTCTAGTTTTTCAGTTCTCCAGGTTCCACCATCACACAGTGAGACAGCGAAGTCTGACTCATGTTGCTCCAAAGACTTTATTAGAGCCGCTTCACACAACGTGACGTACATGCAAAGAACTTCAATCACTGTCATTGTACCATGTAAAGAGGCTTTGAAATAACTTATAAAACATTAAATTAAGTCGAGAAAAACACAAAAATTGAAACTCACAAGTACATTTAGACGGACATTTGATCCCACAATCTGAAATACTTATTTTCCCTCTTACATGTGGTGCTTTTTAACCATCTAAATAGTGTTGGTGTGATATTTATCTCTTCTCTCCAATATAACGGGACTAGATGGCACTCAACTTGTTTTGCAAAACTCAACAACAATGTCTCCTCCAGAAATCGTGAGCCGGTTACTCAAGATAATCCACAGACCTTATTGTGAGCAGATTCATGTAGGAATTATTTTTTTTCTAGTAGAAAGAAAGCAGCTCTGATAGGAGGGACTGCAGGCAGGCCAGTCCAGGACCCAAACTCTTTCACTACGCTCCTCCTGCCAGGCTGTTGTAACAGATGCAGAATGTGTCCTGGCATCGTTTCTCTGAAACAAGCAGGGATGTTCCTGAAAAAGATTTTGTCTGGATGGCAGCACATGTCGCTCCAAAACTCGTATGTACCTTTCAGCATTAATGAAACTGAAAACTGCTCACAACAAAGTCTTTTTGGCGCTTTAAGAACCACAGTTCGACTGTCATTTAGTCCTAATATATTCAAGAGAAGGCAGACATCTTTATGGCCATTATCTCCAAAACTCTGCTGCTCACACCAAAACAATGTAGATGGATAAACAGCACTAAAGGTAAGAGGAACAACTGGTTTCAGTGTCGGTGTCACGTCGCAGCCTCTGACACCAGGTGGCTCTTCATGTGTGTCTTCAGACAGTGGCTCTGAGTAAAGGCTTTGTCACAGAGGGTACATTTGTATGGTCTCTCCCCGTTGTGGGTCCTCATGTGGACCGTCAAGTACGTTTTGCGCGCACATGCTTTCCCACAAATCCCACAAACAAAAGGTTTGTGTCCTGAGTGGACCGTCATGTGGTTATTCAGATTAATCTTGCGTTTGAAGGCCCAGCCGCAGTGCGGACAACGATACGGTGTCTCTCCGGTGTGGACCCGCATGTGAATCGTCAAAGGTCCTTTGGTGGTAAATCCTTTGCCACACTCGCCACACTGGTACGGCTTCTCGTTGGTGTGCGATCTCATGTGGATCTGCAGCTGCTTGCTCGTCAGGAACATTTTGCAGCAAACGTCGCAGAGATACGATCTCTCTCTGACCGTGTGGATCTTCTCGTGTTGTCTCAGCGTCCCCGGAAGTTTGAAACTGCTCCCACAAATCTGACAGCTATGCGGTCTTTCCCCAGAGTGGGTCATCTTATGGCGAGATAAAGATCTGTAGTCGCTGAGAGATTTACCGCACACGCCGCAGAGGTGAGTCTTTTTGTTGATGTGAGTCCTGCAGTGAGCTTTTAACTGCTCCTTGAGTTCAAACACTTTATGGCAGGTGTAACATCTGTGCAGCTTACCAGCCTTGTGGAGCTTCTGGTGATTCTCCAGGGACACCTTCAACGCAAATGCATCATGGCAAACATCACATTCGTATGGTTTCTCCCCTGAGTGGGCCGCCACGTGCTCACTGAGGCTGAGCATGCTGAGGAAAGACTCTCCGCAAATGTGACAGTCGTCCGTTTTGTGCAGACTTTGCAGGTGATCCTTCAACGCCTCCACAGACTCTGAAATCTCTCCGCACACTCCGCAAAGACGTTCTGGATCGTCCGCGTGACTCCAGGTATGTTTGACGAGCGTGACTTCTGATTCGTGCAGAGCTCTGCAGACTTTGCAGAAGAGAACAATGTCACTGTTCGCAGCAACCTTGACGCCAGAACGTCTGGCTTTTTTTTTCTTTGTCGTCTTTGACGGACACTCAGAGTCACTTTCTTTCAGCTCCTCGTCGTTCTTGTCTGGCTTCCAATCGTCATCGCTGTCGTTCACCCCTTCTCTTTCTTTTTCCTTCTCAGTGTCATCACCAGCGTCCCTTTTACCTTCAGCTGTAGAACAGGAAACAAAGTCCTCAGCCGGTTCTGATATCCTGTGATCCTCCTCTTCAGCTTCCTCTGGTTCCATCTCCTTCAGCTGTGATGTTGAGCTGCTGCACACAAAGACAACTCGGCTGCTGTCGACTTCCTGAACGGGGCTGCTGTGGGAACCAAGAGCGAAAATGAAGAGGGAACAGAAGAGATCAATCATTCTGAATTTAATGGCTGCAACATTTTTCCAAAAAAGGAGTCGATGAGGTAAACCATTAAATATATTGTCAATATTCTGTTTTCAGTTGAATATATGTCAACTCTAGGGTGTCCACACACTTTAGACCACATAGTGTGTTTCACCTTTTCCAGAGAGCGGCGACATTTCTTTTTTATTACCTTGTTTGAGGCCTGGTTTCATCACACATCAACATGGCGGAGGTGGACAGAGAGTCTTCAGCGTTGTTGTCTTTTGTCTGTAGAGGATGAATCACGTCCTTACCGGCCTGAAGTTCCTTTTGTGTCTGTAAAAATAAATCATATTAAAAAAAGTGACTTTCATAAACTTTCGGACAACAGGAAACAACAAACAGAATAAAACAAACTACCTTCAGTCTGATGAAGAGCGTTGGTTTCCTCCATCCTGTGCAGCAGATGTGTCTGTGGATCTCCTCCGGCGTCAGCGTCTCTAGTTTCACAGGTTTTAACCTCCGTGTCTTGTCACATGACAAGATGTCAAAACGTGTGTCGTCCCCGGACAGCTGAGGGAAGCTGGACTTCAGCAAGTCCAGAAAGTCGTCCTCCTGCAGGCCTCGAGGACACATCAGCTTCAGCGTCGGACATTTCTTCAGAACTGAGAGGAGAAGGGATTAGATTTTACTGACTACAACTGGTCCTTCCTCTAAGGATTAACTTCAGCTGCTGACCAGTTTCTGACCAGTCAGAAAATCCAGTTTTTTTCAAGGTGAATATAAAAACTACTGATAACGACAAAGCCGGTGGATCGGAGGAAATAAAATCATTTCCTGATCCTTTCACGTGATTTATAAGCACAACAGCGTCATCGTCCATCACTGTGACATCATCATCAAACCAGAAAACCACCACATCTTTTTTACTCTTACCACTTTTTGGGAGCACATCTTTCTGAAAGTCCTCGAGGATCCGGATCCTGAAGTCCAACTGGCTCCGTGTTTCACTGATCTGAGGTCTGCCAGGCTTCCTCTTCTTACACTGACCTCTGAGGGGAAAAAAGATTAAAATTAAAATTAAAAACACGACTTCATGATCATCACATCATCATTTAATCAAACTGTTTTTTATGTTTTTTCATGTGGAAACACAGTAAATCAGCCTTACATTAAAATCAAAAAGATTTTATGTAAACTAAGTCATAACTCTGGTTGTTTATTAAGGAACCTTGATGGACTTTGATTCGTCGAGTCCTCCAGGTTCTCTGGATGGTCATGTGACTCCTCCTCCTCCTCATCTTCACCCTCCTCTTCCTCAGCAGTACCGAGGCTCCTCCTGCGTTTTGTACCTGAAAAAGATTGTGTGATTGTAGGGCTTTTATTTTGAAAAATTCACACAGACGTGACATTGTTTATTCTGATTCCCTAAAACTAAATTCACACTAATTATTATTATTATTATTCTTTGGAGCAACAGAACAGCATGTTCAGTTTCAGCTTGACTGGTTATTAAGGCACATAACAAGAGCACATATGCCAAACTCCAATCACAAAATCTGATATTTAAATTGATCTCTCTAAAATTAAATTATACATGTGAGGAAAACAAGATTCAACACCAACACTGGTGTCTAGTTCTTCATTCAGAATACACAAAGAAGCAAGATATATCGGGGAAATGACCATAAATCTGCTGTCTTCAATCAACAGAAAAATACATAGAGACAAGAGTAAGATTTGGGTTAGATAATGTGCTTGTGGATCAATTGCAGTAATGCCGAATTAAAGAATCAATCGTGTTGATCAAAGAAACGTCTCAGGTTTTGGAACTTGATGTTCGCAAATTTCTGGATAATTGAATAAATATTAAATTGCAAAATCTTTTAATGGAGTTCGACATGTCACTGCATCAACAAACCACAGGGCTCTCAAGTCTCACGCATTGAGCGTGACACTCACGCTTTTCGGTCTTTTGTCACGCCCTCCCGCCACACATTGTATTTCTCACGCTGAAAAAAGAATACCGGTAAATTTCTCTGGTGCGCCGTTGCTATGGAACCGGGAGGAATCAAGCACGTCTGCTATGGACTCGAGTCTGTCACTTACCTGTCAATCAAAAAAGGAAAGGGGCGGGCTAAAATAACGCAAATGATGAAGGACTCCAAAAAGGC
>JAJHUR010095321.1:0-42838 GCA_027495735.1 Lutjanus campechanus | reverse complement strand
ACTGTTTTCCCTGTTTGTTTTCTGCTAATTATACGACACACACACACACACACACACACACACACACACACATGCACACACAGACTTAACACACATTTCAGCCAGTCAATTACACAACAAGCTGATTGGCCCCAGCAGCCTCCTAATTAGATCTCCTTCCCTCCTGCCCAGTGCAAAGCCTCCTTCCATTTTTTCTCAAGTCCCAGCTAAAGGCACACTTACCAAGGTGTAAATTACATCTAACATGGAGCTGCAGTCACACAAATTAAAAGGGTAAATACTTTTAATCTGCCAGAAAGTAACAGGTCCAGTCTAACGTGTCTGTGTTAAACAAGGCAGTGCATCTGAGCAGGAGGCCAGGGGTCCGTCCGACCATCTGGACCCTCTTACAGCTTGGCCCTCACCCAGGTCTGACTGGAGGCTATGCTATCATCAGCTGAGTGAAGCCCCACGGCCGGCAAGGTGCCAACACAAAGGCCCCAGACTGGAGCTGGGACTGGAAGCCCCCACGTAGAAGACCTCCGTGGAGGAAAACAGGCCCAGGCTATCTTTATTCCATCCCCGCCTGAGACCCGGGCTGCTTTATTAGGGGATGGCAGCATGAGAAAACATGTTCACAGTGGGGGAAAGAAAAGGAACAAACCTGTCGAGTGGGAGCATAAGTAAAAACATATCGTGGCCGAGGAAATTTTCGCTGAAGGGATTGAAGTAATGTCTAATATTAAAAGTGTCAGCTGCAGGCTTCACCCGTGAGGCTGGATTGGGTGTCTAGAGTTATGGCTTCCTAACAATACCTCCTTGTTCAATTTGGGTTGAGCTCAGAGCGAATATATGACAGGAATTGGATCACTAGTTGTCCAGGGAGTGCGCCTACATGTCTTTAGAAATGTGTTTATAAAACGGTCTACGTCTGGGTCTCCGTGGGTCTGGTTGGAGATTGTTGTCTGGCTCTCCGAGGACTCAGTCCTGGAAGGATTTGGTGCTGACTGTCTCTGTTTTCAGCTTCAGGATGGATGGTTAGCAGACTTGTTTGTGTATTAAAGTAAATTCCTTGTGCTGAAAATAGCCAGTGTTGTGCGATAGAAAGCTTTGATCCATTAAGAAGAACAGAACATTGTATTTCCACTTCTGCGTCATGTTTATTTCTCGTCTAAAATTGCTGTAATTAGAAATAAACTTCGTAGATTTTTATGTCTTAAGTTTTACCTAACCAATATTAGTTTTAATAATCATGGCCAAGAACCAAAGGTGCGTGTGTGTGTTTTGCTAGTAAAGTAAGGCCAGGTGTAAGCTTGGCTGCACTTCCGTCTGTTTACTTGCAAGCAGAATCAAAGCTCCCGTCGAGATGAATGGAGCATCTTGTTTTTAGGTCAGCGCTTACACTTATTTCCCACTGTGCTGAGATTCACATCTGTTCATCAAAAAGTATTGTTGCTGAAATGAAGAGCAGAGGGAGGCCGTATTGTAGCCTCACCCAGTCACAGCCCAGCAGTAGTCCTGTCTGAGTTATACTGTAATACAAGACTGCCTGTCAGCTGCATTACTGTAGCTGTTAACACGGTCTGGACACTAAAACTGATTAAATGTTCGTGCTGAATGCTGCAGATGGTCAGTTCAGTGACTTCAGCCTTAAACGGATAGTTCAGATTTTTTTAATATATATTTTTGGCCCATTTTTATGCCTTTAACCAGATAGGGTAGCTGAGGAATTGTCAGGAAGT
This sequence comes from Lutjanus campechanus, assembly GCA_027495735.1. Lineage (NCBI taxonomy): Eukaryota > Metazoa > Chordata > Actinopteri > Lutjaniformes > Lutjanidae > Lutjanus > Lutjanus campechanus. Next base: position 41,117 of record JAJHUR010095321.1, on the reverse strand, counting down.
GAGGAGAGAGAGAGTGGGAGCAGCAGAAGGACAGGTGGGAATCAAACCCACGGCTAATGCAGAAAACTCACAACCTCAGTACATGGGATGGATGCTCTACAAACTGAGCTACCAGGTCGCCCATATCAGTATGTCACTATATGTTAGCTAAATTAAATGGAGGTCGTCACACCCCCCGTTTGGAGAACCAGAGAGAAGTACAAACAAACTAGGTGATCTAGGCAGCGGTAGACCAGCAACTCCTGTGTTCTGTGAGGTAAAATGATTGATTTCCCCTCAGGTGTTCAGTTGGTTTTGAGAGACTGATATTTTGCTTGTATAACAGTGATTTCCTGTCTGAAAAAAGCTGTCTGACAGTAAAGTAAAGTGGTAAAAACATTCTTAATATAGCGTATGCTTAAACTGATATGGATGGTTTTTGTTGGTGGACTTTTTTAAGTGGCTAAAATACATTTTGCTGCTTTCCCTGTCCACAGCAATTCATTGCTAAGCTTCCGTGCTGGTACTCCTTTCTGCATCTTCAAATGAGGACACGCTGATAGGCATCTACTGTAGGTAACACCTGTTCATACAACCCCACTTCGATTAATCCAAAATATCCCTTTCGTGCAAATCTCAATAGAAAATCTCTCTACTGGTTCTCATGGAATCTAAGACCACTTCACAGTAAAATGCTTTACCAACACCGGGAGTAATAAAGCGTGGGAATGTTACACACCTGACAGTAATTATCAAAAAGGGAAAACAACAAGTTGTTTCAGTAAAATTTGTACCACCAGTTTGTATTGCGAACGGCCACAGAAATCTGTTTACAAAATAGTAAGCTACTTAGCTGTGGAATTAGGATGAAAGTGCTCAAAAGTTTTAGGATAAATACAGTACCCCTAATTTAGATGTATTGTATCCCTACATCAGTGTAGAATTACTGTTTTTAAGTTTTGGTTTACAACATTTCTTGGAAAAACTTTTAAACCCAGTGTTACCGGAGAATAGATTTGAATTTTATCTTTTCTTCTTTGTATCTGCTTTCAGGGGCTTCACTCTTATCTTTGCACCTTTGAATGTGGCTTTCACTCATACCTGGCTGTAAATGGATTCTTTGATAGGTAGGAAGCACAGACAGTTGGAGCAAAAGGAGCTCTTTGGCAAGTGTGCTGTAGTTATCTACCACAAGAGTCTACAGCCAAGCAAGCAGCTCTGTGAAGTTGTACTTACTGCAGGTGATTTTTTTCCCAGAATGGGAAAGCCAAGTCACAAACAAATGTTCTTGACATTAAATCATTTAATGACCACACAGGGAAGGTCCAGGCTATAGCTACATCACCCTAAAAGATGCATTGATAGATATTATCTTATGCCAAAATGTATCGTCTTATAGCTTGGTACCTGTACTACAAGTTGCAGACTATTCAAAAAAGAAAAATAATATATCATATTCGCTAGGCATGCATTAAATGTCAGACAGCACTTTTATCTTCTTTGGTGGGCGAATTCATTTAGCTGGTGTGAATGAAGACTAAGAATGCACCTTGAGTATGAATGAAAGGCTCACTTTGCAAATTTTAGACTTTCCTTGTTAAAGAATGCTTTGTGTATAAGGCAATATGTTTTTGGATTGTCTGTCTGCCTGTCCACCCATTTCTTGAGGAAAATTCTTCAAACTTATCTCAAATGTCCACTTGGACTAAAGGATTATGATTAGATTTTGGCGGTCAAAGGTTAAGGTCACTGAGACCTCATATCCGTCCCATTCTTGTGAATACGATATCTCAGGAATACTGAGATGGCACTGTGGTGCTTTCAATGCTAACATGCTTTAAACACAAAGTTGTGACTGTCACAGTTGTGACTGCAGGAGCGTTAGTTTTGCAGGTATTTGGTAGTATTGGACTAATTGAAATTTTGACCTGATTGTCATGCTAGACAAAAAGTTAGGGCTCTCAAAAGTTATTGAAATTCATCCTGAGGGAGGCATAAATATTCGTACAAAATTCCACAGCAATTAGTTTGAATCGTTTTTGAGATATTTCAGTCTGGACCAGCCCATGGACTCACACACCGACTTTCACATCCATTCATAAAAAGGAATTGTCCGTGTTGGCGTGACTCACATTGGCAGGGTCACTATGCATCAGAGTTATGCTGTGTTGCTCTGGCTTCTCCAGTTGACATGGCTGTTTTAGTAATTGGATTAATGGCATGGTCTACCACACACAGAGTTAATGTTCGGGACAATATAGAATACTTCAAACTGGGGGACAGTGGGAAAAGACTCCCTGCAGCACAGACAGGAACTGGCTTTACGTTTAACCTGAGCTCATAGTGCTCCCTAAAGTGCAGGCTTTCAGATTCTGCAGCGGAATTCATTTCACCACACTATACATCACAATGTTTTGGCGAAAGCATGCCATACATATGGCAACATGCTGCAAGTATAGCCAAGAGTGAGAGCACGACCTACCAAAAAAAAAAAGCCCACAGATGGCCCTTGATTTAAGTCTGTTGCTGTCTCAGAGAGTACAGATGAAAGGTGCATCATTCACGTGGAGGAATAAAGTTGTTTTCAGTCTCTTAAGCAGTTGGTGATTGACAGAGTGAAACGTGGTGGAGAGGAGTTTCTTTTTGATTGCCTTCCAGCTTTTTTTGGCCTGCTGTGCCGCTCAGGGCCCCATCCCAACCCCAAAATAACTCCTCATGCATAAAGTCTCTTTCTCTCTTGCTTACTTCTTCAGTCACAAGGTAACTTTCTCTGTCTTTCCAAACAAAAAATATAGCATGAAGCATGTTTCTCCAATTCCGTCATGTCCCCAGTGTAGCTTGAGTGGGATTAAAGCCCTCCAGTGTTGAGAGACCCATGTAAGTCATGTTCAGGACTCGACTCAGCTGTTCATCATGAGATCATCACCATCGCAGTGTGAGTTTTTTCTGAATTAATTAATTAAATAATTGTACATTCATAGTAAAACTATAAAATCCACCCTTTTTACGTTATTTGTTGGATCATTTATCACAATTTCTGTTCAGATTTAAACTCAATCTGGTGTATGAAACTCATTTAATGCTCTTTTTCTGCTACAACATGTGTGAGGCAGCTGGTAAAGTATCAAGGACATACACGTGTGAACGTTTTCTGACCTCCAAAACAGTACCCAAAAATGTAGGTCCGCCATCTTCACCTAATAGATACAAGCCGTCTCAGTTTGCTTTTTGTTAACCTCCCTGACACACAACAGCATATCCACATATATTGGACCCGATCTTACCGTAAGATTTGTCCTCGGCACTCAGACAAAAACTCACGTTGAACTTCAAGAAGTTGGCTCAAAGGCAGTTTCACATCAATAGCACCATGATATTTGCTCTTATCTACACTAGTCACATGTACGTGTTTCTGATGCAAGAAAGGAGATTTATTGTGCATAACAAATGTTTGAACTGTGCTATATGGGGGTTACTACATGTGCACTTCATAGGATAGCATGTTACGTGAAGCTAGAGGTCATGAGCCAGAGTCAAGCACATGATACAGTGTGCACCATGACCCACTGAGTCATCAGGACACATTACTGTAGCACGGCTAAATGCATTAGTGTTTAAGAGCTACTGTGGATATAATGAGTCAATATCCCGTGGAAAATGCGTGTGTTTTTGATCTACAACACTCTATAGGCAGCTGCCGAGTTGCCAGTTTACTTGTCAGTTTATGCGATGAAGATTTCCTTGCCTCCATGGTGGCAACAGTTGCGGCTGGAGGCAATATGTTTTCGGGTTGTCCGTCTCTTCTACTCTTGTGAATGGAATATCTCAAAAACGCCTTGACAGAATTTCCTAAAACTTGGCACAAACATCCACTTAATAACTTAGATTTATATAGCGCCTTTCAAGACACCCAAGGACGCTTTACAAAACAGAGGCAAAGCAAGTGAAGGACTGAAGGAAGAAGTGATTCGATTTTGGTGGTCAAAGGTCCAAAGTCAAGGTCACTGTGATCTCATGTCCATCCCATTCTTAGGATCATGATTACTCACAAACTCCTTGACATAATTTCTTCAACCTTGGCACAAATATCCACTTGGACTCGAGGATAAATTGATTAGATTTTGGAAGTCAAAGTCCAAGACCTCAGAAAACACGTTTTTGACCATGACATTTTATATCCCAAAGCTCAGTGGTCAACTTCATCTTAATGTTCTGCAAAAACACTTGAAGCTCTCTTTCTGTCCTCTGTACTCCTGTGTAAAAATAGTTTTTAAGTGAAGACAGGATGTTTCTCACTGGACATTATGTACTGGAATCATACAGTTCTAGTTATGATTAATAAGTGTTGAGAAATGAGTAATTGTACATTTGCCATTATTCTGCAACAGTGAGGCATTCAAATGACAAAGAATAGGAAACAAATGTTATTTTCCCAAAGGAGGAAAATAAAAGACCTAACAATGATGAGAACCAAGCATCCTGAGCAGCATCTTCTGTTTTACAAGAACAGGACGAGGCTTTAAAAATTTTGGCATCTTTGAAATTACTGCCACACAGACAGCCACAGGGCTGTCCTCAGCTTTATGTGTGGATTTGTGGGGGTTGCACAGTTCACAGTACAAGGGCATAACACTGCTTTGGCAGCCCCGTAGAGATTTATGGCCCATTAGACGGCTCCTGTAATCAATACACACCCCATCATCCCAAAACCCTTCATTAACATAGATGTTGGACAGCTCGCTCTTAGTTTGTTTCTCCAAACCAGGAGTGCTGCTTTCTCTGCTCCAGCTGGTGTGTCTGTTTGTAGGTTGCAATTGGGTCCTGTTTTGGCCTCCTGCACCACATGTTTTTCTAATTGCTACCATAGACTAAAGTGTGGTGAAAATTAGGTACTACTCAGAGTCTGGACCCTAGACGTCTTCCTGTAGAATTTCCCCTTTGTTTATTTGTTCGTCTTTGTTCGTGATCTGTTATAATACGGAAATAACGAAGAGAACAGAACAAACTTGGCTTTGTAGAATTTAATTACACATGTTTGCTTCTCTTTTTTAATGGTGTCATGACGCAAAAACGTGCACATGCTCAAGCAGATTTCTAAAAAAGCAAGACTAAGCTTGATTGACACTTACAAAGCAACATTAATGACAAGCATCCCTCTCCTTCAGTCACACACACGCTCAGTGAGGCCGCAGTGTTGTTAGGGCAGCCCATAGTCGACCATATATCATAGCACCCTCCTGCTTAAAGACCATATGGAAGTTGTTGTTGGGATGTGATCCCTCAGGAGGATGGGGTTTGTGGCTTTTTGGTGAACACCACGTCTCTCAGAGTCAGCTTTACAAGTTGCAAGCGCACGCCCCCAGATCCAGATATCCTCCACGGAGCGCCCCAGCATGTGGCTCATTAGAGGCTGAATGGGGGAGTTTGAGGGGTGCGGTAGAGGTATAGCATGGCTAAAAGTAATGTACACAGTGTCATGGGTCAGCTGTAGGTTAACAAAATCCCCCCACAGAGCTGAGGTGGGTTAGGGGAATAAAACCTCCAACAACTACTGTATATGACCAAGAAACCCACACTGTGATTGAAAAATGTGCATCTGTGACAGAGGCACCTTAATCTGGTGAAATATTACCCTTGTAAGATTTACCACAAAGAGAAAATAAAGGATCAGTCAAACAGTGTCAGCGTCTCAATCCCTTCTGGTCCTCATTACTGTGAAACAATAGTGAAGTTTTGATTCTGAAGTTTAGAGTTACGGTAACAGCAGTTTGGTTGTAGACAGCAGAGTTAGTGTTTTGGCAAGCCTGAAATGATAGCACTTTCACTGGCAACCATGTGGAAATCACATGCTGTAAAGAGATTAACACTCACTTGAAATGATTAGCATTGAGAGGCAATTGTATTAACTGCTCAATAGACCAATTCTTACTTCTTCAGCGGACACCGAGTCCGGATGAGAGGTGAATTTTTAAGCTTGTCTCTCCAAGCTGCTGCCTCCCACAATCTTAAACACTTGACCTACTTCATGAGATCTGTCAGACTCTGTGGTGACTCCTAAAGAGAGGGTCCTGCTGTCATCACAGGAGGTTTACCAGACTACGTATTCTGACACAAGAGTTTTACACCTCTCTATGATGTTCTCAGTTTTTGGAGCCTATTTTAAATTGAGTCAAAGCTTGGTCTTTACCTGACCTGTTCAATTTTGTCAGTGGAATTGGGTTTGGCTGCTCAATATAAATATTTAACTCTTCATTTCTTTTTTATACTATCAACGCTTAACTGAGTAGCCAGCTTTTTGAAAGGTTTAATGGGATGCTCAGGGTGACAGTGGCATTCACACAATATAGTAAACAAGACAAGTTAAAGCCTGGATTATACTCCCAAATGGACACCCCCTGACCTAATGTGTGCTAATCCCACACTACAATATGTTTTGCCGACACCAGATATAAAAAAGTGAGACTCTATTTTATTAAGTTTCTATGAGCTGTAAATTCACCAGGTCTAGACAGAAGGTAGAAGATAACAGTACCATGGAGCTTGCCTGGGCAAGGTCCCTTCTTGGCTGCTGCCTCAGTCTCATTCACTACTATGTGCAGGATTGTCAGGTCTGTGTGAGAAAACCAGGCCAATGACAGATCAAAACCAGCCCAGCGGGCAATAAAACCATATTTGTGTGTATTTATGTGGGTGTGTGCTTGATGTGTGCCAGATCTTGCGTACACGTGCTTATCTGGGGTCAGTTTGGTAGGATTTAGGTATAAAAAAATTATTTCATTTAAAATACAGATCTGTCTTTATAGATATTGTTAATGTAATTTTCATGCAAAAATAGATTCACCCAACCAGCAAACAAAAAAGTCATCCCACGGCAACATTTCAAAAGTAGCCTAGTTCCACGGGAAAAACGCAGACCTGGCAATCAGACTACGTGTTTGAGGTGTCCATAGCTATCCATGTATATGTCATGTTTGGAAGTATAATCTGGCCTTTTGACTCACCCTGGGTCTGCAGTTGCCTGGACCCATTGCAGACATCTTCAACGAGCAGACAGGACAACTTGATGTAGTGAAGTGATTTTAGACAGTAAGGGATGCTCACCCTGCAGCTACGTCTACATCAAACAAAAAAACCCCACAACTACTCAACTTGAAAAACCTCAGTTGACTGAGGGGTCTCCGACTGATGATTAATATCTTTGACTTTCAGGCCTAAACTTTAGCCTTTCCACAAATATTGCATCTGCATGTACTGTATCTATATACACACATCCTACAGTATAAGTTAAATAGTATGTAACTGCTGCCTGTATGGGTCTCTTACATCAAAACAAAAACAACATGAGATTTGTCATGTTTGTCATGAGGTAATGTGGAATCATGGGAGTTGTTATTTTCGTTGTGAAACAACCACCACTGCCGATGAAAATCTATTTGTTTGAATTATTTGAATATTTGAAGTTTTATTCACATTACATTTAGTCCCGTTCATTGACAGCCTTCCTCGCTCCTAGAAAATTATGGAAAGTAGATGGTTAAAGGGGATATGACACCATTTAGGGTCAGCCAATATGTTAAAATTTTCCAACTGTTATTTTGTGCAAGTGGGTCTGCGTGTGTGCACAAGCAGCATGTTTGCTATGTCAGGTTCACTAAAAAAGTCTAAATAAAGTCACTCAAGCTTCTCTCTTTTATCAAACTAAGACAAGTTTAACTGCCTTGTTAACATATTGTAAAACGCACTTCATTCAGACTCAAGAGGAAAACAAAATAAAAGTCACCAAAGCCCTCTTGGCCAGTCTTTCCACTGTTGTAACTATCACCAGCTCTGGTTTGGTTGAAATAAATCCTTAATTCACCATGTTAGATGTGAAAATATTCTGGCTGTACAGGTTGTTTCCCTCCCAATTGTTTTCTGACTCAGTGGGTGTGTACTCTGCCGCTAAATTAGAGGCTAACATGACAAAATTGCCCAAAAGATCCCTCCTCGGAAAAAAAAACAAACAAAACAAAACAAAAAAAACAGCGATGGCCAATCGCTGATAGCAAACATATTCATTTAATCACCCAAGCCGAACGCCATTGACCGCACACCAAATGAAACACACCATTATCTCGAGAAAATTACAGATTTCTGTGGGTTAAAACATTGCTGGAAACATTTGGATAGTGCTCAACTCAACAAAATATATAACACATGTCTAGTCATTGTTAGACATTTTAATACAAGAATGTTACATATTATACCATATTATGCTATTATTATATCTACTGTAATAGATTGAGAAATGGCCACACTGCAACAGCCAAGTTGCTGCAACCATAATTTCTAATGCCATTTTATCTTTCATTCTTATTACCTAACTTCCTGTTTCTCAGTTACAGGGCTTGAAAGGGTCTTTAGTCAAGCCTTTTGTCATATTCTACTAAATTCTCATCTCCGGAGCAGCTCACAGCCTCTAAATCTCATAATGGCACATAATGCGCTCAGCCCTGCAGAGAGTCCTTCAGTCCATGAAAGATTATTGCGATTATGCTTTCATTATCAATATTATTTTCAAAAATGTCAAGTTACCTCTGGTGGCACTGCTGACCCGTGTAAAGTGAAGAGAATTCTCTACATGTTTAAGTAATGTCAGATATTGGTTTCAAATTGCCCCTCGCTGAATGAAAGGACTGTAAAAGATTTGATGGGTTGTGTTACTGTGAGTCAGAGAGAGGCGAAGGTGAATCTCTGGTGGATTGTAATGGACTGGAAACGAGCTCTGAGTTGGAAATGAGAGTGCAGTGCAGGGGGGACGAGAATGGCAATTTTCCCTAGATATACACGCACATGCAAACCAAAGCTTATAACAGGTAACTGTAACCCACAAGAGAAATTATAAGCAATACTTACCTCAATAAAGACCCCGGGGTTACTTTATATGTACAGAATTACTGTGTGATTGCATCAAATCCAACCAAGAACTTTCACAATAGAACTAACTTCTTTTTATAGTTTATATTATTAGAAAAGTAAATGTTTAACCCCCAAGTGAATACCATTCGCAGAATCTAATCCAATCCAATTTTGGATTGGATAGAAGGATGGATTCTTGCATTAACCATAGCCGCCAGGCATTTCTATAGAGATGTTACTCAGGCAGTAAAGACCTCCTTAAACTATTCTTAGCTTAAAGCTTCTGGAAACCACATCCACAATAGCCCTCTAAATAAATGATTCAGGGTCTTGTGCACAGACTAGTAAGCATCTAAAGTTTTGGACGTTAGTTTTAATACAAATTCAAAATATTTTTATTGAAATTTTTGTAATTTTTCCCCCCAAAATTTGTGACAATCAAAACATGGTCTTTCACACCCACACAGTATCGGAGAATGGTCTAAACAGCAAAATGAGCTGATTTGTTTTATCTAGATTTTCAAATAGTTATAAATGTTTATTTTCACTCAGATTGTTTTTCTGGATGCTTTACGAGCCATTTTCTGATATCACACATGCATTTTTATCCATTTAAAGTTCCAGCAGCCATAAGTTTGCCTGGACTGGAAGCAGAGGAGATACACAAACCTCAGACTTGCTGAAATATGAAGTTTAAGACATTTTAACGAAGCCCAATGAAAATGCTTCCATATTAATTACGTGTTTTATAACTGATTCGGCTGGATCAGCATGTTTGTTTGGAAGGTTCAAAGCTGCCAACAACAGTCTAATCGTCTCCTCTTTTCAGATGACTGGATCTGGACACAATCTCCCAAAACTTGGCCGGTCTGTCTCAGTCGTAATTAAGGCTGAAGTGGCAATGCCAGGAATGTTTGCCATTTCTTCTCTTTTATTTCCGATGGATTCCCATTTTATTATTACTCTCGCAAAGTAATAATTGCTGCACATATTTGTGAAATGGATGGAATGTGAGGCAATTAGTTTTAATGATGTGCAAGACAAATCTGCATGACAGCAATTACTGCGACAATGTGTTCAACAGCCCAGAGGCAGGACCCAGAGACAACACAGACAAGCAGTGACAGTGTATGCCCCGGCCACGCAACGGGCTTCATGTGGGGCACATGTCAGGCCCGGAGTCACTGACCTGTCCACGCTATTGTCAGCACAGGCGACATGTTTGTCTGGTGTCAATTCTGTAGCTGGAAACGGGTCACACGTCACACGTTTGAACACATATCCCATCGTAAGTCAGCCGTGAACCTCCATTTATTGGGTTATTTTTCTGCCCTGCGCTGTTTCTCATTTCAATTCAGACGGTTTATTTGAAGAATGCAGTTTCACACATTACCGAACTCTCCCCCTTCAGCATAATGTCACTGGAATCTGTGGCCTATTTGATCCAGTGCTTCATCCCCACACTTGAGGTTAAACAGACTCCGGACAAGGCGGTGGCACCCAGCCAGCCCGTACTTTAGTTAGATGATGTATTTAACTCCTTGCCAAACAGAGCTCAGGCAATTCCTATTTTATCCCATGATGGAAAATTCAGATCACATACCAAGTTATACAAATCCACAACCACATTTCTCTAAATGTGTATGCTTCATCAAAAAAGGGGCTACATTTTCCTCAGAGTACTTAAAAGGAAATGCTTGAATGAATTAGTTGGTTTAAATAAAATTTGCTTCACCATAAAACAGAAGAGAGTGGTGATTGTCTGATATTTAATCCTCAATTTGTTAGTTTTTCTCATCATACCACAGGCTGACGATGCCTTAACGCAGTGGTCGCAGCATGCGTCACAATCTGAGAAACATACAGTCACAAGACTTTTACACTTGTCTCTGATGTAGTGTACAGTTTTTTGCAAAGTTGAATCATTTTTGGAGCCTATTTTAAACCATGTCAAAACTTTAACAGGGCTGTACCTGACTCAGGTTTTTAAGTGGAATCAGATTTACAACTATATATATTCAACTATTTGTTCTTCTTTTTTATAGGTATAGACCACCAAGCAACACTTTATTGAACTGCCATATATTTGAACAGGGTTTTGTGGGATATTCAGGGTGATGGCGACATTCACATGTAGGGCTGTGATGGTATGGATTTTTAGTGAAAAAATGCGTTGTACTTGTGCAGGATAGCAGTTTACTGCAACTGCCCCAATAGTTCCGTTTTATGGGGCTTTATTGTGGGATACTGTCATACACGTGTTAACTCCTTTAAGGAATAGAGCAGTGCATAATATGTTTGCGTGGTGTGCAGGTGAAGGAGAGTAAGCTGTAGACTGCCAGTGTTGCTTAAAACGGAGCAGAAACGTAAACTTATCAGTAAGTTGTCAATCTGGCAGTAAATGTACAGTATATGTTACAGCATGTTAATTAAAAAATGCTGCAACTTCTCAAGAACAAGAAAAGTCGAAAGTTGTTTATTCCCCAGTTGCTGGAGAGGTGAAGAGTTTAGCTGAGCAGGAAATCTAACGTTAAGCTCATGCTAATGCTAGTGTTCTGCCTTTATAACGTTAATTACGGTGTGATCGTATCCTTTTCAGAAGCTTTATAGTCTAGCCTCGAACTGCTGCATCTTTTTTGTAGACGTAATAAAATAAATCCATAATGATAAATCTTGCACTGAATGTGTCCGTGGTTATTCATCCATTTTTCTGTCATGAAAACAGTTGTTGTTAACATGTTATGAACAATCAGAAGCCGTGTTCCTGACAGTGTTGACCCTTAGGTGTATTAATAGATCAATGTGCCGATCTCAACATGACATTGACCTTTTAAAATAAAGTTTACGCTGATGACAGTAATGAGCTCAAACCTGCGGTAGGCATCACATGACCGCGGTATTGCAGTAATGCAGTTAACGTCACAGCCTTAATACCAAGTTATACAAATCCACAACCACATTTTCTCTAAATGTGTATGCTTCATCAGAATATGGGCTACATTTTCCTCAAAGTAGTTAAAAGGAAATTCTTGAATGATTTAGTTGGTTTAAATAAAATTTGCTTCACCATGAAGCAGAAGAGAGTGGTGATTGTCTGATATTTAATACTCAATTTGTTAGCTTTTCTCATCATACCGCAGGCTGACGATGCCTTAACGCAGCGGTTTTTCAATTAGCATGCTGCATGATCTGAGAAAACTAAAACACAGAGCTTGATTTGGCTTTCTCTGTGGGAAAAATATAGTTGCTACACAACGCTGTCATGTTTCCTTCTGTCACTTCACTTTTTGAGCTCACGTCATCAGGAACAGCATTTTTGGGGTCCAGCGTGCTTTCACTCATGACTAAAACAAACATAAAGCGGCCCCAGAGTCTGAGCAGTATCGCAATAACAGGAAGCGTGCAGCAGGTAGAATGCTGTTCGCACTCAGTGGGGCCCTTTTTCGACTGCCAGCACTCCTCATTGCCAAGAGCTGTGGCAGCGTTCCTGCCTGCGATCTGTCAGTGTCCACAGCATCTGTGTCAATAGCATTCCATAGCCCTGTTGACAGAGCGCCACTGTTTGCTTTAGCCACCACAGACCGGTGGCCTGATTTACTGTTTGAGGACAATGTCATAAATCCTCAAGTGCCGTCTACTACATACATTTGTGTCACAAGATTGAGAGCTGGTTTACTTTAAATTGTGTGCCGCAGGTCTTCCAGTGCTTCAAGTATCTGGAGTGTGGTGAGAGGATGTGGGGGTGGGCTGGTAAGAGTGACACCGATTATTTTTCCATGACCATGAAATGACCTCAGCGCTGTGTATTTGCAGACTATTGATAAATATTATGCGCACATTCGTCTTTTCCGTTCAGTAAGCCCCTTCAGATTTCCTTGTTTTTCAAATAAAAGATACAACCCTACAGGCCATTTCTTTGATGACGTGTCAGCTATTTGCAGTTGGCCTTCAGTAACCAGTTTTTCCCATTCGCTCATTTTTTTATGACCTCTTACTTTTATTACCTTTTTAAGCTGCCTGTGTTACAGTGAAAGCACACACTGGATTGTACATCAGCGACCAAACATATTTTTAGGAAATCACTCCATATAGAAATGCCGGAGGGTGCTAAACTGAGCCGTGAACGCAGAGTATAGGCTTTACCTCAGCGAGAAATTGGATAAGGATCTAATGTAGGTGATCATATACATTTAGCCTAAACAGGGCGGTTAAAGACTCAAGAGAAATTGAACATGACAGCCCCTCCAGGCTCTCCGCTGAACGAAAAGGACAGAGAGGATTGAGAAGTGAAACTAATGGCCCCTTGATTGAATCAATTTAAAGTGAGCCCCGGTGTTGAGATCAGGGGAAGTCATTTCTGCTACTGCTCCTTCATACAAGGGGGGCACATGCTCTAACATGACCTGCTGAAAACTTGATCTCCATCTGTGCTCTCTTTTCAGCTGACTGCCAGCCACCCTGCCAGAACCGCGGCTCCTGCAGCCGGCCACATACCTGCGTGTGTCGCTCTGGCTTTCAGGGGCCCCGCTGTGAGGAGGTGGCTCCAGAGCAGGTGTACATCCGTGACGGAGGCGGCCTGAGACGCATTCAACCCGGGACCAACCCTTTCCAGAGAGACCAACCGCGGAGAAGGCCCTCAGAGAGGCAGGCCATTGATACCACCAGGGTCCAGACCCCACGACCTGTGACCACCAGGCAGCCTGTCCACGCTGTGTGAGTGATTCAGCTGTGCTTCCCTACCTCTGCTTATTTTAGCCTGAAAGAGCCTCAGCTCTGCCAAATAAGGATGGGTCAAAAAATAACATTTTACAAGAAGTCTTCTGTTACCTCTAAATTATGACCCGGGCACACTAGAAAGTGGTGACACACTGTAGGACTACTTGTTGCTGGTGAGCTAACAGCTATCACACTGGGAAGCCAGGAACATGCTTCTATTTCCTCAGTACTGTGCTGTTTACATCCGTTTGTTCACATTAATTTACATTATTTCATTTAGTAAAGACATATTGAAAGGGTAAGAGAGAGAGTTTATTTAAAAGACATACAGTATATGCCATCAACTCTTGTCTGGAAACACATTCTCTGTAGTTGAACAGTCATACTTGGGCTTGATGAAAGTGGATTAAGCAACAACGCTAAAAAGCTATGATAGCTTCCTCTAGTTTAGACACTTGTGCTGTCCTCAAATTGTGAGCTTGTGGTTACGACAGTGGAAGTCCTGTACACAATATGTTTGCTGTTCAAGTGGTTAAGTTGTGAGAAAACTGCTGCCAGGCAGTGGCAACATGGTCACTAAAGCAGTCAGTGGCCACAAGCTACCGAGGCTAACAGTTTTGTGAGCTCATGAGTGGATAATATAATGCAGGAAATGCAAAAGCATAAAAATAAGATGAGACAACAGAACAGAAACAGATACAACCAATATTACAATATATTAATTTATCATTCCCCCCCAAAAAAACAAAAACAAAAAAACTTCCTTGACCTTCTCCATTTCTAAAAAGCTCAGCAAACAAGTCACAACTTGTGAACTTGGAGCTTCAAGAAAACCTCCACTTCAGAGGTTGTGAATACCCCAAGAGAAGGCGTTCATACGGACTCTTCTTGTGAACACAGTTAACACGACCCCATTTGAAGCCAGCATTATTTCTTTTAATATAATTGAAGAGGGTAGAAAAGCTCTCAGAGCTTGCTAGCTCATCTGTTAACTAGGGCTATTTCTAACTCTCAATTAGCTTGTTAGTTTGTTCCCTTATGGAAAAATAAGAATACAGTTTATTTGAAATATATATTTATATCATCATCTCAGATTTCATAACTGTCTGCAGACCATTTCTGTTTTGTGGAGGAGTTATACTACAAACAGGAACTAAATAAAAGTGGATGGCGAAACACAGCCAACAAGCTACGACAGCTTCCTCTATTTTAGACTCTCTAACTCTCCATTCCCACGGCTCTAATCTCAGTACTGTCCAGATGGTTTGCTATTAGTCAGTAGCACAGATTTGAGTGTTAAAGTTGAACTTGATGTGGAAAAATTTTCAGGAGGCCATTTCTTTTAAATTAATTTATTTTGCTGTTTTAAATGCTGGAGTGACTGGGCCTTTTTTTTATTTTTTTATTTTGAACTTAACATAAGTCATTGTATAATTTTAGTTTTGAGTATATCAAACTCATAATAATTATGAGATACTAGAACTTAAAACATGAGCAGGGTTTATATCTCCTGATCCACAATGTCACTTTTGCAACCACAGCCAGAGATTTATTACAACTGTACGTCCTCATTTCAACATATAACGAAGCCTTGGCTTTCACCCAGTGTCTAATTTTGACAGTGCTGCTTTTAAAAAACAACAACTTTTTTTGGTCGGGATTTGGTGAATGCATAATATGTAATATGGAGTATTTTGTGGTTTTTCAACAAGAAATGTTTGTTTAAGCTACCATTACTGTCATACAGGAAAGCTCTCACAAAACAAATTGATACACTACTCTATTAGAAATTATTTAAATGCTCTTAAACAAACAGTAGTTCATTACGCTCCTGTTCAATGCTGGTTGTGTTTATCGTTGCTATAAATCAATCCAGATGAAGGGGTTCATATGTTAAATCTTTAATACTCTCTCAGTATAACAAGCAAGTAAGCATTTGCTGCCATGTGCTGCCAGGCTTGAAAAAGTATTAAAATAAATCTACAAAATGTAGGAAAATATAATATGAGATTTACCAGACAGAAGTATTAGCCCATGCTATTTGCTATGAAAACAGAGCACGAAGGTTATATTTTCTTTTAGCTCTGACCGTTTCAGGTTGTTTTTTGATTTATTGGAATAACTGTGACTATAATGTATCCAGCTAATAATTGCTCAGGCGAAGGCCTCTTTCAGAGCATTCGGCAAATTCTCCAAAGACTGCTAATCAGACAGGCCTAATAGTTTCTTGGCTTGAACATCTGACTGTTTTAGTTCCAATCTTGTTGGAAATGGCTTGATTAATGGCTTTACCATGGCTAGAACCATATTGTTGATCAACGATGTTGAAAGGGAGTAATTGTTTCCGGGAATATTTTGATAGACTGTTATTGCTTACAGGTTCAGACTTATCTTGTCAAATTGTGCTCCATGTTGGATTCGGGCCCAGTGCTTTTCTAATCTGCTCACAGTCGGTTAAAGTGCTATAATTTGTTTGGGCACTGAGGTCATCATTCACTTTTTAGCCAGTTTGTCATCTGGGTAATTTCTCCTCAACCAAACCACTTAAACATTCTCAATTACATCTGACATTTATGGTGCCCCTCTTGCTAATTGTGAAGGTCTTGTGTCATTTTGTACTTTTTGCTGGTGTTGTGGAATTACGCTGGCTGAGCCATCCGCGTGTTTGTGGTAGCTCAATGAAACTCTACTAAATGTTTTGGCAGATGGTTCATAAAAGAGTTTTAATACATCCTCCTTCCCAAAACGATTATCTTGGAGTCATAGTAAATCTTCTAATCAATACAAGACCTCTGAAGACTGCACAGTTGCTATGCATATGTTTTCTTTGTTCTTGACTCGCAGGACATTTTTGCGTCCTGAGTCACAGATCTGGGACAAATAGAAAAAGACAAGGCTGCAGATTTGACATTGTGAGCAGCAGACAGTGTTTCTGAGTCACAGATGACCTTACTATGACTGTGTCCACTATTCATATTTCTGCTGAAGCTGACTAACTGTTTGTAAAATGTTCTGTTCTGTTCAAAATGATACATTTCCCCTGGTGGAGTACAAATATTTCCAAGCACAGAGCTCAGACTAATCCAATTATTTGTGGTTGTAACCAGCAGATTTTTCTTAAGGTGGAAATACACTTTTTTTTTGCTTTGACTTATCATCATGAAGTAAATGTTGATTGCACAGTGGAATGACTTTAGAATAATGACTCCATCTGCATTTAGATTGGTTCCCTATAAGCCTTGCTTTCACAATCCAAATCAATACCTGTCAACCCCACCATCTTTCCTGGTATTCTCACATATTTTTCCCTTCTTTTCCCTCTCTCCATTAAAAGGATTTAACTGGCAGTATAAGGGTTGATTTTTATTTTTAAGTAGTCACAGGAAATACAATTACTTTTTCAGTAACCTTAGCTTTACCATTATCATTCATTAAAAATGCATCTACAAAACAAGACAACAGTCTTTTTTGACATTGGATCAGTTTGACACATTGCCAAGTAAGGGAACAAGAAGGGGCAGCCACAGTTAGCTGTTAGGTGAGAAGCCAACTAGCTCCCCAGTGTCCAACTCCTTCACCGTGCCCTGCTGTTCACAGACTCCAGATGCCGTGTGACATTAGTTATCATTATGGATTTACCATGATTTCTATTCACACTGATAGAGGCCAGTAGAAATAACAATGTTGGAATAAAAAGTTAAAATATTAAACAATAATAGGCTAATTAAGCCCTTGGACAAATGTCATTGATGACCCCTGCGCCATACAGTATTTCAGTTCTACTCACTGTTTGATCAATACTTTGAGCTTACTTAGCTCACTTACTTAGAGCTTAAGATGGATGGGTGGTGGTGCTGCTGCTGGAGTAGGTGTGGATGGGATGCCTAATTTGGGAGATTTTTTTCCATAATTCTTAATTTTCAGATCCGAGTGTTGACAGGTATACAACTCTGTCTGCCAATGGATATGATTTTCCCTGGGAAAATGAAGGCTCAGATATAGACTACATTAATGAACAAATGTGCATTTTTTCTTGTAACTTTCTTGCACCCTCTCCACTCTGATGCCAACCTCTGCTGTAGTTACTAGTTTGTGCAAAGCAATAGGCTAACGTTATTCAAACTATGTTACAGCTATGCACTACACATCATTACAATTTTTTTTGATTTCCCTCTTTGGTGAACATGCTTCTTTCTTCTCTCTTATTTACAAAGTGATAATGATCATTTCTTCAACTCAGCTCAGAAGAAACAGAGAGTAATCTGGTGTTTTGTGCAGGTGTTGTATTTGCAACAATTAAACAGTAATACTTATGGAAAACAGTAGGGGGAGAGTTGAAAAGATGTCTGTTTTCACTTTAAATTTGCACAATATAAAAGCTTCTGCCAAAATTGCAAAATGTCATCATTTAAACATTAGTCAAAGAATTATTTGAATACTTGACTCTCTTTCATTGCTGCTTCCAGGAAGCTGTTTGAGCGCTTGTGTAATTCACATTTAAAGCTCAGCCCCCGTGAACTGCTGCAAATGTTCTGCATTCTCTCGGCCCAGAATGATCTTTTAGGGGTGGAACAGTGTTCCCCCTGGAGAAGTGGTGGATGCAAGTCCTGGTTTCATATATCAGGCTGAGGTTCCACTGTTTGTGAAGCCAGGAAAGCACGAGCAATGTGAGGTCACAGGGAGTGAGAGTCAGATAGGGAGACAACACCAGTGCCAAAGCTCAATTAAGGAGTAAGAAGAGGAGCGGGGAGGACAGACGCTCGGCCTCAGATAGATCGTGTCGGCCTTGCCCCCACTTATATCCTCAGGGAGTAAAGGCCACCCTGTACATGCAGCACCCAGCCAATCTCCGTTCCGTTTTCCCTACTAGAGAAGGTGTGAGGTACTATATATGTCTTTCTTGGAGCGGTCTTGGCTTGTTATGTCAGCGGCACCCTGTTACTGACCCAGCCTGTCAAGTGGCGCCAAGAACAAGAAATAGTGTAGAGAAGGAATGAGACAGACAAGGAGGGAGAGAACAAAAACAATGATAATAGAGAAAACATCAATTAGAGATAGAGAAAGTCATCTGTGCAGCTGAGAGAGGTAAAGTGATCATTTGGTTCAAATTCCAGAAAAATCAGTCGAACTTCTGCTTTCCAGACCTGCTGCTTGGCCTTATGACTCGCTGTCCAGACAGCTCTGCTCCACAGCTATAAAACCCCACCGTGTGCATGTGTCAGCAGGTTTCAGACAGTGAAAGTTTAGCGTCTGTTGTCAATTTTAAAAGGTTTGTCAACAACTCAGGATGAGGCTTAACTCAATTTTCAGCAGGTCAGGATCTCAAACTTGTGCGGCTAGACACCAGCTTTGCTGATTAGACATTGAGCAACCGAGAGACATTTTGTGGTCTGGTTCCTTTGTTGGAGGTTAAGTGTTTTTTAATAAACTATTTACTTTATAACCAAATTGAGGATTTCAACATTTTCCTGCTGTTTTGTGTTGTCTCCATGGTTACCAGCAGAAGTGGCTCTCTTCTCCTTGGTGTGGCTTTCTCAGTGGATGTTTTTAAACATTTAGTTTAAAAACAACATGTTTAAACATTTAGTTTAAAAACACCAACTGATAGAGAGCTGAGCAACATTTTCATGCACCATATCATTAAAGACTCCTTTGGTTTTGTATTGCCCAAAAGCATACCAAAAATGTGGGTTGTGTGGAATGGACTATTTGCATATTTATGAATTCTTGAATGCTGAATGAAGGCAAGGTACTGTATAGAGCTACATGTAAGCCAGTTTAACAAGGTATTTGAACTTATTTAGCAAATAACATTCTTGCAGAGCACTTTATATTGTTTAAAACCTGACTGGAGGTAGAGATATGTTCAAAGTGTGGGAATGTTGCCGTATATGCTACCAACCAGAAACAGGTTTGCATTTGCACAGTTTGCTGTGATGGGTTTTTTGATCACACAGTTATTAAAACAAAGTTATTAAACTATATTTATTATGTAGACTGAAAAAAGAACTTAAGTATGGGACAATGGTTGTTATGTCTGGGACAGTGGAAAGTAGAATTTGTGGGACACTGAGGAAAATGTTAATTTGGAGTACTGGCTCTGATGGCATGTGATCTGTCCAAACAAATCTTTTGAATGATTACTCCCTCCAAATTGGTCACATCCATGCTGACAAATGTGTCCATCCAGAAATGGTTTAAGGGGACAGTTCAAGGTAGTGTCTGCCTTCTCTTGACTATAATGGCACTACTATCCATTTGAAAAACTCAAGAGCAATGACTCTTTCCAGAAATCATGACCCAGTTACTCAAGATAATCCACAGACCTTGTTGTGTGCAGTTTCATGTAAGAATTATTTTCTTTCTATCAAACTATACCCACCCGTTGTATCACCAGCAAGCTAGCTTAGCGATGCTAAAGTTACATCTCAGCTGAGGAAGACGAGCACAAGCACGAGCATCACATCCATGAGTAGCTGCATGCATGGTGATACAGCTGACAGGTGTAGTTTGGTAGAAAGATAGCAGTTCCTACATCAAACTGATCTTGAGTGACTGAGCCATGGTTTCTGGAAAGACTCATGTTGAGTTTCTCAAATATAGACCTAATGTTCTGGCAGTTTGATCGCCATAAATGTAACGGCATCTAGCTTGATAGCTCCAAAATTCAGCAACTCACACCAAAACAATCTAGATGGATAAATAGCACCACAGACAAGAGGGAAAATGTGTATTTTTGATCTTGCTGGGGAACTGTCCCTTTAACTCAGATGGAATTTCTTTCTGTCAACATTTAAAGATGACTGTGATGTTGTCAGTCCTGTGTGGGCACAGCTGTGTTCTGAAATGTTATTTTAAAGAGTAAACTGTTTCATGAATGTTCCTGAGTGAATCCAGCACATTTATGAGTGACAGCCGAGAATAAAAGTCCCGTCAGGATGGACAAAACATATGAGGATTCTGGGACATGAGAATACAACTCCATACCCGACTCCCTTTTCTTGTATTCCTGTCTCCAGTCTTCCACTTCTCCCCTGACCATTTGAACTGCGTCCCAAATGTCCCAGCTGCCTGTTTTGTTGGGTTAAAACTGTAAAATTTAAAATAGGCACATCCTATATACAGCTGGCAAACAAATAACTGTTTCCTCCTCTTTCCTGTGCTGTCTTTGCTGTAGAGCAAATGCGTTTCACTGTAAACCAGCGTTTCCTGTGAGCGCTGTGCTCAGCGGTAGAGAAAGGCTTGTCCCTGTCAGCACGAGATCCTGTAGATCACAGCTAGTCTGTCAGCTCCCAGTATGAAGGTCAGGGCCAGTGGTGAACACTCCTGGCTAAGCTGGGACCGCGATAACGCACAGGGGACGTATTCAGCTCCTCCTATGAGTCTTTCATATCAACTCCATACCCCCGCCGTCCTCTGACATCAGTCCTCTGCAGGAAACAGAGCAGGGCAGGGCAGGATGTGTGTGCAGCATGCAGGTCGTCCCTCCAAAGGTCATCTTGCTCTGGTCTCTGTTACATAATCAGACTAAGGACAGCTGGCAGCAGCTACCTGGATAACAGAGCTGCACAGTCACACTGCATACAGTCCAAGTTGTCATGGATCTTGTTTTAGAACTTATACATGCAGTCAATTTGATAACTAGATTATATCCTTAATTCTATTATGGAGAGAAGGGATTAACTAGTCTTGGGGAGGAGTTTGCATGCAGAGCTGTTATTTTTAGTTCTATTAAAGCACAAAGGTGGCATTCCCCAATGTATGGTTGGGCCAATGGACAACGGGCTGACAGTCATTGACCACTGAGCCCTCTAACATCATTACATTGTTATTTAAAAGCCCTCTGTTTCTGATGTTATGTGTCTCCTCTGAGTTGCCTTAAGGCACAACGAAGTTACGGACATGTGGTGTGGACACAAAGACCCTTTTAAACCCGGCGAGGGGCTGTCGGAGAGATGATCTGCCTGCTCCCTTCGCTGGTGACAGGAACAGCAGAGCAACAGTGGGAAGTGGCGGTGACTACAGCAGTGAGGTGGTGAGGGTTCTCCCTACTCGGTTGAGAAGGTCGGATTTTCTGCTATGGGACAGGCTTCTTGATACAGTCAAAAACAAACAATAATTTAATGAAATTGCAAGCCAATCAAATCTGGTGTTAGAACTGGAAACCATAATGATATTCAGGATCTACCTTGGCAGGAGGGCTGCCAAATAAGAGGGCTCCAACCAAGAAAACACAGGATCATCCCGGCTGAAATGTTGAACCCGGCTCAACATTTTCCACATAACAACTCAGATGTTATCCGGCAGTACACTGCATTGGCCAATCAAAAATGAGCAAGCACACAGATTGCTTATGTAATGGGAACAATGTACATGCTGTTTTCTTGGTGATTGATGTGATTTGATACAATGCACTACCATACAATAAAATATGTATATACTGTACAATATTATATGAGAATATAATACAGTGCTTTGTTGGAAAAAGGATATGAACTGACACCATCATTAGTGATAACCTATATTGATCTGCCTTTGTGAATATACCGTAATTTATGAGTAGAGATGCACAGATCCAACACAGTGGATCAGTATCAGCATAGCTACTGACCTTATTAAATGGATTAGGTATCAGCCAAACAGATCCACATTTAATATCATTTCTTTGTCAATGACATCATAAAATTAATGCTTTGATTCCATTGGTCATGTTTTTGATCCGTCCGATCCAATCAGTTTTTTTTTTTATTTATATATTTTTTATTTTATGATCGGGAGTCTGTTATTTTGAAAATTGACCAGATTCGCTATGCTGTTCCTGTGTCTGATTTCCTGTCTGGCTCGATCTGCTCTGTGCAGATTGATGCGGCATCCGTCAAAAATAGAGTCGTTGGCAGTGCATTGCACAGAATTTAAATTTGGGTAGAGCAGCAGACACTCAAGTTGAGGTACTGAATCAGAAGAGAGAAAGTTGGATCAGTTTATCCTTATATATCAGCACTTGTTGAAATGTTTCAATTTTAATTTCAATGCATCAACATCTTGGCTCATTACTTAAAATAATTGCTCTAGAATTTTGCAAAGTGCAATTTGCTTCACGGTTGATGACAAATGCGGTCACACCCAGTAACATACAGTATTGAGAAGAAAAACAAAAACACCCTCTAACATGGAGCAGAACGACCCTTAAGAGAGTGATGCATACGGTCTTCTCTGCATTAACTGTTATGCTTATATCAGCCCCAGCGTTTACCCGGTGACTAATAGGGCTGGTGGTTATGTGGCTTGTTGACTCAAGGCTTTGCACACAGCCACACAGCCGTTTCTCAGAGGAAATTGTGGTTATAGTGGGAGTTCTCCATGTTAATCATGGATCACTGGTCGCTTTCACTCCCACTCCAGACAAACCACACCACCAGCGCTGATGGGAGCCACTGTCAAAATCCTCTGGGTGACCTCAGCACCTGTATGGAAATATTGTTTTACTATCATCACCAGTGTTCCTGGTAGTAATGATCATTGAAGAATCCGAGGTATCAAGTGTAGTAGAAAGGCAGACAGTAAAATATCATCATAAACGTTGAAAGGAGTGGTTATGCTCACCAGCATTCTCATTACTCACTTGAGAGGATAATAAATTAAAAGACGAGCCTAAATCCCACAGTAGCTTTCCATCTCGTAATACTCTTGAAGCCTCTGACTTTGATCAAATGTGTGTGTTCTTAAGACTAAAATATGTATCTAAACATTCAGCCTGGGAAACTTTTCCTACTGTACCACCTGGCAGTCTGCTTCAGTCTGCTACTCATGGAGGACGTGTCCAGAATCATCCTCTTGTCTCCCTTTTTGACTGCTGCCAAAACAGTGGAGGCCCTGCAGACAGGGAGGGGGGCTGAAGTAAAGTAGGGGAAGTAAAATGCAGGGTGATTCCCACAGGTAGCATGCACTGTTCTCTCCTGAATAGAGAGCTCTATCTCGCTTCTAAACCAGGCATATGACAGTGCGTCTAGAGCTGTGATTTGTATCCCTGCATGGGTGGACTGGGAATGAACTTGAACGGGGGTCAGGTTAACTGGCTTGCGGACTGCAGGCGTGTTTGTCTTGTGTGGCGGTTCTACAAACTTTACCTTTGCCCTGACCCCGGTCCCTGGTGAGCGTTTTCGCCTGGCTGGACATTCTCTGCCATGGTTTTGTGGTGTTATGGGGACAATGGGCCTCATGCATAAATTCATACAAAGGATTTGATTGAACTTGTGTGACTTTTGAGTTTTTGTTCTGCAAAATTAGACCACGCGTAAGTCAATATGTACAAAAGCCAACTTGTGTTTTGCGTGATCAAATGTTATGAAGAAAATGTAATTTAGGTTTACTTTATAAAAATACAGTAGTGTTATACAACTATTTATTCATTTTCAAGAATTTAAAATTTTTATACTTACAGATGGGCTTGTCAGAGCAGATTCTTCAAAATCATTTGATTTAGCTGTCAACACATGTTTCTTGAATCCCACGTAGTATTTTCTCATTTTCCTCTCACTGCTTTGTTTAAGAACAAGAGAAAAATAAGTCAGTGTTCATGTAAGAGACCCATTGTGTACTTCTGCCACTGTTGGTTGAACATCAACAAACTGCAGACTGAGCTGTGGAGGCCACCCTGTCCTCAGGTGAACTCTCTACATGCTACGCAAGGCGAGCAAATGTTGAATTTTGCATAATATAGGATGCTAGAAAATGAAGCAAGATTGATTCGGCATATGTTTTTAGACTTTGTAATTTGTGTGTCCAAATCTACAGTACATTTTTGGACGTGAGCAAGCTCAACATACAATGATATTGACTGAGCCAGGACAGGAAGAGTTGGTGTGTTTCTTTCTACAAACGTGGAGCCAAACGAGTCCCATGAGTGTTTGGCTTCCTGCTAGGCCAGAGGGAACAAAGGACCATAGAGAACTCAGCGCTCAGCGTGGGACAGATATGTCTTTCTCTCCCTCCATCCCAACTCTCCAAAGCCCCATCCGAAACACACTCTGTGAGCCACAGTGCCAGCGGGCTCGGCGTCCGCAGCCAAATCCTTCTCATCAAGAGGGCCTGTGCAGATGCAGCTGTTGGAGGGACAAATACTGTAGGGCAGTTATAGGAAGAGGGGCGCCTATCCCAGAATGCACTCCAGCCTCCAGCTCCGGAGCTGAGGCAGATGCAGACAGCATCAATCAGGCTCATCTCCCAGATATGGGCCACGGTGTTGAAAGCATGAATTAGCAGTATGGCTGTGCGTGGAACCGCTTAATCCAGTGAGATGTCAGGATGTAGGGTTCCCGTGAGGCCGAGTGGTGGAGAAGACCACCAAATATACATATTCGACATGCTCAAGTCCCAGACACATGAATTTCTTCTTTCACATCCAGACGTCAAAACTAGGGATGTCACAATTTCCTAGTGAATTTCCATGATTCTCAATACACAATACAATTCCCCAGTAAAAAAGAAAAAACAGAAAAAAACAATAGTAAAATTCAGCCATTGTTATTTTTCTTTGCCACCTAAAATAAAAACTCTTCTTAACTTCTGGGACAAAGACTGAGGGGGGTGTTTATGAGATTGACACAAATCACTGTCAGGGGAGTATGTTTTAACAGAGAAATAACAGAGCGCTAAAATGACAGTAGTTTAAATTTACTGGCATGATGACGGACAAAATGCTGTTACATTTTGATGACAGATGACACAGACGATCGTTGAGGAGTCATGATGAGAGATGGCAGCCTATGGTTACAGTATGTTAGTAGGATCATGGTAGCCTTTAGCGTTAAGCCATTGCAAATGTCATGGAACATAATTGTCTACATAGCATGCTAGGTGTCTCAGACAAAACTAATGATGTATTTTAGGATAAGGATAACAAGGAGAATAAGACTAAGTTGGAAGTGTTTACTTATACAATCTGAAAAGTTTGATGCCACTGCTTACATACTGGTTAGCACAAATTTTATTTGATTTATTCCTGATGATCTGCCTCAAATGCAAAGTACTCCCATACACGACTCTGTTAACTGTTTTTGCTTTTGACAAGTTGAGGTGGAGCTGTCACTGCAGCTGCACTTCTTACTATCTTGCATGTGTTGTATTTGTTGATGTTCCACGCAGGCAGATGTTCTTATTCTTCCTTTGAGGCAGACTAAAACACTTATTGGCTTGTATGCTGACCCCATCAGGTCTAGAAGGATTGCATCCCTGGTACCTAAATACCTATGGTAGTAGGGGCTTCAAAATTAAATAGATTTTCTTTTTTTTTCTTGATCACACTTGGTATAGACAATCTTTTTAGGAAGAATTTTGCCAGTTGTCAGGCCATAAAACCAATGATCTGTTGATCTTTGCAAATAAAGACTCGGTAGTCATAGCCACCAGTGCTACAAAAATATCTCAAAAACAAAAAATCAAATTGAATTGTGACCTTAAAAGCAAACGTCAGATCGAATCATGACACCCCTATACGGTTTTGTAGAAAAACAAGTTATGTCATGTTTTTCGAGAATTTTGGTATCAACTTTCTGCCAAAGTATGGGATCTCATGACATCCCTTGTCAAAACTCAGCTTTGTGCTGGCCTTCTTCAGGTCTGCATTTTCTCCATGTGTTCTTTTTGAGCCTCTGGTAAAGCTTTTATTGCTTTTTAAACCAATGTTACAGGCCTGTTCAAAAACTCCCTCAATCACCTCTATCATTGGAAACCCTCTTTGGCTTATTGTCAAAGTAGTGTCTGACATATGACACTGACCAGCGTAGGCACAGACTCAGTCAGCACTTTGTAATGGCTCTTCCTGCTGACCTGTCTTGTGGCATTTTACTAAGTGAATGATCAGAAGAACTACAATAAACTGGAGAGTATTGAATAGCCTCTCAGCTCACCATGTCTCCAGGCATTTTGATGCTGGCCCATGGACCACAGCGACCACACTGGACTGCTTTCTGGATTTCTTAGAGCTTGAAAACCTCACTTTGAGAATGCTGAGGTGAAAACAGACAGATTGGCACTGCTACTGGCCCTCTGGAGATAAAAAAAAAAGGAACTGTTTATTTCACAGCTTTTGGCCTGTGATTGAGCAGACGGCAGAAGTCATATGTTTTGATCACGTAGTGTCTGAAAACCTCAATGAGGTCGAGTTTACAGAAAATCTATTTTCATGCAGGCGTTTGGGGAAGTTATACCTAAAAAATTAAGTGGAACTTCATCTCTTCATTTGTCTATGTCGCACTTTGGCTGATCCAAATAATAGCGTTTGCTAAATAAATTTCTCAAGAACCTTTGCTGCTTTCAATTCTGTGCTAGGCCCAGTTGTTGCTCTAATATAAGCCCTATCCCCTGGGGCAGGAAAAAAATCTTTCTGAATCAATCCAGCCCCACTGTAATTCATTTTACCCATGGCTCTGGCTGCTACTAGCGGGATTCCTGGAAGGCTGTCCAGACAGAGAGAACATGATTTAATCCAGCCTCTGTGGCTGGTGCGATAAGCCCTCAGACACACCCAGATTTTCACAAGGGGAAATATTCTGCCAGGACCCACAATTATCCAAGTCATAATGACTAGAGATGTTATCAAAGAAAGACTGGGCCTTAATTGCTCACCGATGTTTGGCCTTATGCGGCCACGTATTTGAGAATAACTTGTCCTTGTTTCAGGAGAAAAGGGCTTATCGTTAAAGCTCTGCACATGTTTCTGTGACTAGGTGTTTTCCTGTTATTACTTGTTTATAGTATTGGAACATCGGACTACTGGCAATGTTAAATTTCATTTCTGTGTTCAGTGTTCAGTCAAAATTTAACATTGTGTATTTTTGTGCATTCTGATCATTAATGAGCACTAGTAAATGGCATTATTCATTTATTATGTATCCAAGAGTAAAATCAGGTATTTGTTGTCAGTTTGCCAGGACATACGTATTTGATTTTACACATTCATTGATGCTTTTGTGGTGCTCATTGGTATCCAGCCTTATCATATATCTTATTACCTCTCATTAAAAGGGGCCACGGCCTTAACTGTGCATAACTTTAAGCCTTAATAGACATATGGTATATTTGTAAAGATAAGCTATAGAGAATAAAACCATTTTTTGTACAAGTTTGTTAGCATATTTATTTCTGCCATAAATTTGGGTAATTTAATATGGGGCTCTCTGGGGATTGACTCACTTTTAGAGCCGGTGTCAAGTGGCCATTCAAGGAACTGCAGTTTTTGGCATTTTGGAATTTTGTTGGCTTCAGTTTTTTGCCCTGGTGTATGACATTTGGCAAATACTATATATGTAAGTCAAGCTTTCTAAAGAAAACATTACTAAAACATTTTGGGAAATCAGCTTTCTTGTTGAGAATTAGATAAGAAGATTGATACTACTCAGTTGTCTGTAAACATGAAGCTGCAGCCACCAGTCAATTGGTTTAGCTTAGCATAAAGACTAAAAAAAAAACGGGGGAAAGCTAGCGTAGCAGCTCTAAAGCTCACTAATCTGTATAAAATCAAAGTGCAAAAACATCAATTGACTGTTTTATGAGGAGTTATGGGTATTTCTTGGCTGTGAACAGTTGCCACGCACCAGCTGAGTTTCCAAGAAGTCACAGCTCCAGGCCAGGAAATAATCTCCATAAAATCACAACATATCATTTTCACACTGCAGTTTTTGAATGTATTGAAGAAACAAGATGTAACATGTTAATTAGTGAATTTTAGAGATCCTGGTGGGCAGATTTTGTAGCCTCTTTCTCCATTTCCATTCTTTATGCTAAGCTAAGCTGTCTGGCTGCTGGCTGTAGCTTTATATTCATTTTCCAACATGAAAGCGGTATCAATCTTCTCATCTAACTCACGGCAAGAAAGAGAATGTGTATTTCCCACAATTGTGAAACTATTCCTTCAAGACAGCCTCTGGAGTTTTTCAGTGAGTTTCAATGATGCAATACGAGGTTGACGTGCAAGCTTCAGGATTATCTTGCAAAAACAAACTGTGAAAATAGCCAGAGGTGGTTAAAACATTTACTACCAGAGATTAAACATTCACAACAAGCTGTAATTTGGGGTAAGACTTTAATATGACAGAGGCTGCTGTCGAGTTATTTTTGAATTTCTAAAGAACAAAGTTTACCACCATACCATTGCAGGACCATGTTGCTATGAAGAACGCACAACAACAATATAATGAAAATGCCCTTGGATATTATATTTATTGGTGCATGCTAAGGTTCAAACCTCAAAGTTTTATTGAAAGAAACACACAGGGACTTCAGCGGTGAATGATGAATGGATGAGGGCGTTCTGCATAAAGCCTGAGGAATGATATGTGTGACCACAGCGGGGTTTGACCACTGGTGGTACAGATGGTTTGCTGCACTGACTGGGTGGGTAGGAGAGGATTAATTCTTTCTCAGCCCGCAGAGACGGCTTTCACCTCCTAAAATACACCAAGGTTGTTAAGACAGACCAAATTCTGAATTAAACTTCTTTGCCTGTGGGCCCTGAGAGCTAGATCAAACATGGGAAAACAACACCATCCTCTCAAAAGTACAAACCAAATAGGCTTAAAATATCCAATTAGTAATTCATTTCTTATCAAATATCAGATATAAAAGCAGACATTCTGCTAAATCAAATTCTGAGGCAAACAAGTCATACTTGGAACAGGACTCCAAGTCAACCTATGATCAGTATCTTTACTGCTAATCTGGAATGGTTTCTCTTTCATAGCTACATCGTAGTTAATGTCTTGGACGTCACAGAGATTCATAACACTGTTGGGCTTTGAATAGCAAAACATGAACAAGAGTCAAGTGTGTCTTTGCTAATGTTCTTGAATAACACCTCCTGGGACCAGATTCAACAGTCTGCGCTCTCCTTCCTTGTCTGCGAGCTTTAGTCTGTGAAATGTGGAGCACCATCTGTTGTTGAGCTCTTAGCTGAAAAACATCTCTCTCTTGACATTCTTGATTCAAGAGCAGAAAGATACACTATCTCTGTCCATTTCGAGGTGTTTCCCAGTTTAATGGTTGCCTCCTGCGAAAAGTGTTTTTGGAAATTCTTTGGGCTGCAAACCATATCAACACTTTGCTTTGGAATAGGGCCAACATGCTTTGTTGCATCCAAAAACTGTTTGCCTTATACTGTGCTCCTTATAGCTCACAGTCCTCCCTTTGACTGCAAAAGTGCATGTCCCAAATACACTCATAAATCTTCTCTTCCTTTGTTGCCAACAGTGTTTGCAGTGGTTGAGCAGTACAAAGTTTTCATTGTTTCAGCTGCTGTTTGCTCAATTTTTTAGATTTTCTGCTGTTCCCTCGAGTTAGACTGATGATCAACATGTCCGAGCGCAAGCTTTCAAATGAACAATAGTCTTTAACGCTTTCTCTGAATGAGATGAATGTGTGTAGGCTTTGATTTACACTTGGTCTTTGATGACCGCCATTTACTTTCCCATTTACCAAGTAGCCTTCAAATTGCCCTAATTATGTGCAGTTCTTATGTAATAAGGGGTTTTTGGCTGACGCTCCATGTTGGAAAGAGGTAAATGGAACCATTAAACATTTTGTTTAAATAAAAAGAATAATGACTCGATTTTCCTCAGCAGGATAGAATGGCTCTTGTGTTGATTGGTCGTAAACCCACTGATGGTTCCAGAGGTTTGCCACTCGTCACTCATGGAGGTCAGGTCCCGTCCAACACAAAGAGAACAGTGACGGGACAAAGTGACGGGCCTGGGAGCTATCGGGTTGTGCGGTGTGACCCAGACTGGGATGCTCATGCCAGATACTTCTGCCTGCTGTCACACCGCCTTGTTTAGACAGTCCGCTCAAAGCCAAATGGCTCCATCCAACAACCAGACAAGCTCTTCATATCAGGCTATTTTCTGCATTAGCTGCAATAAGCCAACAATCCAAGCCATTAGATGTGGGTTCGGACTTTGGTATTCTCAAACAAATCAAAATGAAAAATGAGTGTTGCCAAGGTAGATTTGTGCCGAGCTTCAAGTGCTGAGAGGGCCGGTGAAAAACCATTTAATATCCTTCACCTCTTTCCAACCGACTTGCCCTTCTGAGCCCAGGAAAAACTAGGTTCTCTGTCTGAAATACATTAGTTGTAACTGACAAATATGCTTTATTTCATATGATAGATTATAGATTTATCGAGGGAGAAGATAAGGAAAGCACCTCTGAGCCCGAACTGTTAGTGAATGAATCAGCTGTGGGCCATACGTTACTGTGCAGTGCTTCACATAAACAGTGTTCTGGCCTCGTCATGCAGAGTGGGCTACGGAGATGGTTCAAGATGTAAACAATAGGCTTATTCCTGCAGATCTGGGTCACAGCATGTATGTGTGTGTGAGTGTGTGTGTGCGAATGTTTGGAGTGAACAGGATCATCAGATAAATCCAGAATTTCCATGTCTGTCTACATCGTAAGGGGGTTCTTTTTCCCAGTGGGCAACTTAAAGTTCCCATAAAACAGCTAGTGGAGTGCTTGTTGCTTATGTGCTTCTAGCTAGGCAGGGACATGTTGCAGACATTGATTGCCTTTTACAGTAACCAATAGCGCTATGCATTATGACCCCCCAACTATCCAGCTAAAGTGATCAATTAATGTTATAGGAGGGAGAGTGATCAAAGGCTATAGTACCAAGGTGTTTTTTTTGCTGGGTTTAGCCAGTACACCGGGGCTGAGTGAAGGCAAACCAAGCTAATGGCAGGTAGCTCACTTACTTAAGGATCAAGTAAAGCTATCTTTCAATCGGGAACTCTATAAACAACCTTGGTGCTGTACTCTGTCAGATTTGGCCATGTTCACTGGGAGGCTGGTGAGCCTGGTTGTGTTGCCTGCTTATGGCAGCTAGCAGCTACTTTTAGCTACTTTAGCAACAAGTTAAGATATCTTTTAATCAGGAAACTCCATTAATGATCTCAGTACTCTGTTCTCTGTCGTTGGAGGCTGTGTTCATCCCAAAAGTGTTCATGGGAGGCTGCTGACCACAGTTCTGATACCTGCTAATAGTAGTTAACAGCTAACAATTACACTTAGCCACTTTAGCAACAAGTACACTAAAGCCATCTGTCTATCAGGAAACTGCAATTAAATAATGGAAAGTTGAAGCTGGGCAGTCAGTAGACATTAGGAGGGAAAGAAAAGAAACTGTGTCATTGGACGCAAATTTAGTGTACGCCCTGTGAGACATCAATATTTTTTAATCATTTCCCAGGAAATGACAATCTCTGAAATACCATAAAAATGCCAGAGAATACCTACAAAATTACTTTTTTTCATTGCTGGGCCAGATATTGGCGTACAGGTGACGTCTAGTTCAATACATATGTGATAAAAACACTTAAACATTCACAAAGACTTCAGGGAAACTTTAAAGCCATGACACAGTCACTATTGGGATGATGGGAAGTGGTGTTTTCCAAGCCCCCATTACGGGAGGTTCCTGGCACTTAAACAAAGCCACCTAACTGAATTTCTCCACGTAAATCTCCCCTCTCCCCCCAGCGCACTCTCATCAAAACTTCAAAGTGTACCTAGCGTTGTGTTTGGCAGCGTAATTCATCGGGTTCTATTAACAACATGGTTTATGTTCAGCAGAAGCTCAGACATCACAGGGTTTGTAGCCTTTTTGACTGTCCTCCAGTTCTTGGTCCTGGCTTGTGTTTTCCCACTGCTTGGCTGTGTGCTGTTTGTGCTCTAAAACTGCCTCCTGCCTCCAACTCATCTGGGTCAAGAGGCGCGGCTGGAACTGCTGTTCATGCTGCCTGTCATTCCTTCATGGGAGCAAATACTCACATGTCGTAATGCTGCAATGAGTTCAAACATACGTAGCGACTAAGTGCCAAGTAATAGTTTTGCAGTTGTTTCATGCACAGTGTGGATTCTTGGCCATCACTGTGATTTGTAATTTCCTCTAATGTGATTAGGTTTAGTTTGAATTGCTTGCCATATAAAATGAATGATGATGATGAGTGAAAGTGGACAGCGCCAATGGCTTTATGTCTTAGTTGGAGGCCTCTTTTGCTATCAGATATAACTTTGATCAAGTGTTTGGACTGAGATTTATCAGTGTATAAGAACTGATTGTTTCTCTTTGAATGTAATTATTTAGCAAATGTTCTGAACATGAAATAATACATAAACCGGAGTCAAGGCTGACACTTGATGCAAGTGAATCTCCCTAATGTAATCAAAGTGTCTAAATGATAAAACATTATTTGGCCTCGATTTCAACATCATGTGGGTCCATAATGCTTTTTCTTTGGCCACTGCTCATGCATTTAATTAAAGCAACATTATGCAATAATTGGTATTTTTTGTGATTTGGTGCCCCCACAGCTTTTATTGTGTATTTCACTTATACACTCCTTTTGCACACGTGTATTTGTTATGGTTTCATTGCTTATGACACTCTTGCTAACACAGCCAAGCATCAAGCAAGTTCAATTAAACAAGGCATAGCAAGCCAGATAATATTACTGACTATTCCAACAGTGAGAGGGCCAGCTCTGCATCTGTCTTTCAGCCTTTTATTTCACAAGGCTGTCGCCAGCGACGAAAAGCCATTTGGACATTTACTCTTGTCTCCTGCCTCTTGCATGGTCACTCTTGTTTTCTCCCCTTAGTTTCCTCTGTCAACATCCTCTTTGGTCTCTTTTCCTCTTCCATGATGTGGAGGCTACTGATCGCTGTTCCAAGTCTTTTGTCGGGACTGCAGCGGTGTAAAGATTAAGACTTCGGGATGCTTTGAGTTCCCACTCCAGTCCAGGCAGAGTCATCCAACTGCATGGCTTAAGGATTGCCCATACCAAGAACAATAGCTATAAAACTTAATATAATTATTATAATGTTTTAAAAATCATTATAACTGAATAGTGGACTCTGGACTGCACAGTTGTGTTGTGGACTAACCTACAGCTAGTAGTGGTTAGTGGTTGCTTTAGCAATAAATAAAGCTACTTGTCCATCAGTAAACATCATAAATCACTGACAGCTGAAGCAGAGCAGCTGGAGGAAATTAGAGGACAGCTGAATGACATCAACCAGATAACATTTTCTCCATAAACTATGTTCCCTTTTCACCAAAATCAGTGACATAGAGGCACTATTCTCCCTATTACAGGCCAGTGTACCATCAAAATGATTTAGATGCTAGAAGAAGGTAAATAGTTGCAAGTTAGAATCTATGGCCATGACCATGGCTCTGAAATATTAGCAGCCTAACAATACTCTGCATTATTAAATCCATGGTGTTGTCTCTGGACATATTTGTAATTACTTCTTTTTGTCTGTGTCCCATCTCTCTATCAGTTTTTTAAAATGACCAAACCAAAAGAGTCATTCATGAGTCAGTTCGCTAGTCACGGGTGAACGAAACAAACTGAGTCCACCCCCCCTGATAAAAACTGCTGATGGCGCTGACGATATCTGTGAAAGTGCACCGAAATAGTTGCAAGCTGTAGAAACCAAAGCAATATGCTGTTAAACACTAAAAAAACTCTGTGCTGAGCTTAGAGGAACTGCAGAGTCAGATGATAGTAACTATGGTAATATTGAGAAACGCTCAACTTTTAGATTTATAAAGTTTCAGTTAACACTCAGCAGCATCAGGAATATGCACTTATGAAACACAGATTTTGAACATTCAATATCTTTTATTTTTCTCATTTATGTCTTTGCACCATATGCTCATTCAGCAGCTCTCTTATCAGCACCATCAGAGATTTAATTAAAACTGTATGTCCATCATTAGATACCCTAAAACATATTTTCCATCTGCCTGCTCAAACCATGTTCCATGTAATCTTGGCAGAGGTCTTCGAAATTGCTTTCAAGTCACCCAGAACAAGGCGGAGGAATGATTCCTCCTTGGATCGCCGGGGCCTTGAAGTTCCTAATGATGACATCAAACGTTCAGAGTGAGTTGTGCTTGCCCCTCGCCGCCCCCTGATCTGCAGGCAGAGAGGGCAGCGGTGAGCTCATACCGAGAGGAAGTCACTTTGCCATTGAAAGTGGGAGAGACTAAGAGAGCAACATCTGGCTAAGCCTGTTGGAAGTGAGGCAGGATGCTCGCAGGCCAGGTGTCACTGTTGGTGATGGAAAAACCCAATCATAATTTGGGGTGGACGGTCTAGCCGGTTCCTTACCACCTTGACACTTGCACCTTGTTTCCCTGTATCACATCCTATCTCCGGGACCGCACCCCGGAGATTCAGCATCTGGGTCAGCAGCTGTCAGCTATAGGTGCCGCTGCCTGTCGTCTTTTGAACCGATGACGTGAGAGACCATTATCAAATGTTTGTCTCCCTTCTTCCCCTTCTCATTTAGTGTCCTATTCCCCTTGGCAGCAGGAATGTGGTTTGTACTCTGCGAATAAAGAGACATGTATAGGCTTGTGCTGCATCTAGCACAGCTGGGACAGGGTGTGTGTGTGTGTGTGTGTGTGTGTGTGTGTGTGTGTGTGTTTGTGTTTTCAAGTGTGTGTACACATATGCATGTGTGTAGCATGCACACATGTGTTTATTTGCCTGATTATTGTTGTGTGTCTGTGGGTCAACAGAGCTGATTCAGTGTGTAAATACGTGGTGTGTGGCTAACAACCACATGTAATAAACGTTAATGCGAGGTTTATATCCTCACTCAGGGTTTGATTACAGCCTCAATTACCTTACAGGGCCACAGGTGTGCTTTGTAGAGCTGTTCCTCTGTTCTACCCGACGCAGTTCATCTTTGTCTTGCTCTGCTGCCTGTCTGTCAGGGCAGATCAGTGGGATCCAGATGTTTTTTTGCAGGGCTGAATCTCACCACTCCCCCAAGCTGTCTTAGACCCCCAGAGCCAACAAGGGCCCGTCTGCCTGTCTGTCTGAGAGGCACGCGCCTCCCCCAGGTCGCTCACATGAGCTCAGCTTCCAGGTCGTGCAACACGGGCTCAGCAATTGACCCAAATCAAATGCTCACCGGTAAAAAAAAACGTGCCCCACACAGCCCTGGTCGAGCTTTGTTCTTCGACCCTGGTTTTAATACTTCCTCCGGCCTGGAGTAACACTCCAGGATGTTGCTCCCTGGTTGGCCACAGTCAGACAGAACAGGGAGTTCCTAATCTAGCCAAGCAGACACAATGGGTGATGGAAAGGTTTTGTACTCCTGATGGAAAGATCTAATGTGTCTAATCACACACTTTTCTCCATCCAGCCACACACAGAGACACTCACAAACTGGGCCCTGAGAGTCTCTGATACTTTATTTTTTGTTAATCAGTGGTGAAAAATCTTCTCTTGCGAAATTTCTTTTAATGTCAAACATTCTTTCTTCCATTAATTAGTGAGGGTCATGGCTCTCTGGCGCACAGCAGATGTTTGTTTTGAAACCCTATGTGCTTAAAAAATGATATGGTATTATTAATTTAATTAAAACAAAATTATTTCCAAATGATTGTGTCTCATCTATAAAATCAATTAAGCCAAACTATGACCTAAGGCAGCATGTTTTTCTCTCAGGAATATTATTTTCTGTTGCACACACTGATCGGGCTTAAATGGATTTCACGGTGATGCACATACGTTGCTGATGGGTGTATCTTTTAGAGTGTATATATGTGTGTGGGACATTAGCTTTTTGGCTGAGGTCATATGTTTATGGTCTTGTGATGATGTGATTGACAGGACCCAAGTGAGACGGGGACCCCCTGACTCCTCCCCTCAGCAGACCGGGACCTCCCGCACTGTGAAACGTTATCCATCATCCTCCGGGCCTATTACCTCCAACGCTCTGCCCAGTGGCAATGGCTATGCTAATGGCCATGGCAACGAGCACAGGAACTGGCATGGACACAGAAATGGACAACACTCCTTTAACACGCACAGGCCCACCGGTGACAGCCAGCTACATGGACAGTACAACAATGCATTATTACCAGCAGGTAAGAACAAAATTAAACATATCTATTGCTCACTGTGAAAGGAATATCATAAAACTTGGGTCTGTTCACACTTTCAATTAATATTTAAAGAGATAGTTTGGATTATTTGAAGTGGGTTTGTATAAAGTACTTATCAATAATCAGTGTTACCTGCTGTAGATGGCACTCAGTATGTTCCCAAGCAGCAGGAGTGCCAGTGTAGAAAGCCAAGTAATGTACTGCTGCTACTGTTATATAAGCCAAATATTGCTCTCTCTCACTCAGCCAGACTCTATTGGCAAAATTAGACATTTTATGTCACAGAACACAAGAGTTGCTTGTCTAACGCAGCCTCAGTTGGTAAGTTTGTTTGGGTTATTGTGTGGCTTCAGTGATTCTGTGATTTTCCTTTTAAAACACCAAAGTCACACAAAATACAAACAAACTAACCGATCAAGGCAGAGGTAGACCAGCAACTCCCATGTACCATGGGGTAAAATGACCAATTTTGCCAAAAAAAGTCTGGTTGAGTGAAAGAGAGCAATATCTGGCTTATATGATGGTGGCTTTCCATGAGAAAAGGCTGTCTGACAGCAAGATAAATGGGTGAAAATATTCTAAATATAGCGTACACTTAAACTGATAGTGATTTTTTTAGGTGGGCATTTTTTAGGTGGCTAAAATATGTTTTGGTGCTGACCCTGTCCACAGTGGTTCATTGTTAGGTTAGATCATATTACATTATGTTACGTTACCTTACCATATCTTATGTTTCCTTCCTACCTTAAGTTACCTTTTGTTATGTTGGGAGGTTAGGTCTGATTAGGTTAGGTTCAACAAGGACCACAAACAAGACAGTAGTACAAAAGAGAACAATTAGACAATATAAAAAACTAATTATCCACAATATGGAAAATATTAAGCTTCACTATAGTCAATGTAGATTTCAAATAAGACACAGTAAAAACATTGGACTGGGAGAGACTAGAGTTCAATCTTAGACAATTTAAATCACTCCATCAGGCCCATTACAAAGGGTAAAATAAACTGAAATTCTGCATAAAAAACAAATGTACAAAACATTTAGCTTCCCACACCGGTACTACCTAGATCTGCTGCACCTTTAAACTGGGGGCAAGCCTCATACAACCCCACTTCAAATAATCCGAACTATGCCTTTATGTAACATCTCCACTCTTCCTAGCCATGTCAAAACAAACACAACCCACTCTGGGTCAATTCACAAAGGCTAGGATACATACATACACATCCTGTGGTGTCATTGTTAAATGGAACATTAGCCACCAGAAGAAAAAAAAAAAACTTGGCACCATCCCAGAATGCACTTCCCCTCTCCCACTGTCCATCCACCCCAGCCCCTCTGTGGTCTGCATCACACCAGACAGACAGACACACAGACAGACAGATGTTTGATATCTACAGTTGCATACAGTGTGTGAGTATGTGTGTGTGTCTACAGTCCGAGCAGTGTGTGTGTGTGTTCTTGTGTGTTTGCACAGTTTTATGCTTTGATATCTTCGAGAATCTGCGCTGTCACCTCTTTGACATGACAGGCACTGAACCCTGGCGCCTCTACCCACAACAAAAAGAAATGTGATCTTGTCTTTCCTAATTTTTATTTTCCCCTCACTACTTCATCCCCCTCTGATCCACTCTCCAGCACACACAGCTGTCTGCTGTTCAAGCTTCTCTTGTTTTTTAGCCCTGCACCGGAGCAACGGCTGTTGAACTGCTTCCCACCATTACACAACGTTCACTTGCACTCACGCTCTCTTTGTCTCCTTCACACATACACACATCCAAAACACCTTCACCCAAAGATAAAGGGCTTGGAGGCTCGCCCGATACCTAATAGTATTCTCTCCCTCATTTGTTGGCCTGTGGCACATCGCTCATTCAGCTGCAGCGTGCCACTGGCCAACCGTCAGCACACACCCTCGCACACTTATAAACCTCCCTTTTGCCCAGACTGGGGAGTGTGTCACAGCGAGGCTGACGGAGGAAGGATGCAGCTCGTCTCCAGCCCGTCTCTGCTGCTGTTCCCTCTCATCCAGGTGTGTGTGTGCTTTCCAGGGGCCAACCTCACCTCCAACCTGGACCGCATCAAGATCGTCTTCACTCCCATGCTGTGCCGCAGGGTGTGCAGTGGCGGCCGCTGCTACAACAGCTGTGAGAAGGGAGACATCACCACAGTCTACAGCGAGACCTCACAACAGCAGCAGCAGCAGCCAAAGAACCAGGGCTTTCGACTCTGTGAGTATCAATTCTGGGCCTTCTGATTATCATTAACCCTTAACTTTCCTGTCTGCTTGTCATTCTGCCTGCTTCTTCTTCTTCTTCTTCTTCTTCTTCTTTTTCTTCTTCTTCTTCTTCTTCTTCTTCTACTTCCTCATCTTTTTTTCTTCTTCTCTCTTGCTCACATTCTGATTCTCACATACTTCCCCTGTGCCTCCATCCTACTCTCTTCATTCCTTTTTTATGGGGTGATCTTGACTAAATTGGATCCCAGTGGCATGCTGTCTGGTCTGAGTAGAGCCTGACCGATATTTGGGTCGACCGATATTATTAGCCGAATCTTGGCCTATCACAGCGATATCGGTCTATATTGGTACTGGTACATATGTTGTCTGATCTGTGCCAATATGACTTTTATTTTTTCTAACACAAAATAATAAAGATTGTTTCATATTTTAGCTTTATAGGCAGCATTTAATGTAGGGCTGGGACAATACACTTATTGTCTGATTCAATATAATCATGATACTAGTGTGCCAATTTTGCGATTTTCATTGGCTTGTTTTAACTGTAGATCAGGAGAAAAAAATGAATCTTCCACTTCTAGAGACTGTATAACAAAATTCATATTTCTAAAAACACTGCACATTTCATTCTTTAGTTTTGTTTCAGCAGTGTCATAGTGTCATAGTTACACTGCATTTTGGAAGTAAAGTGCTACATTTAGTTTTTCCTGCTCATCAAGATGGTGCCGTAAGAAAATAAGAGATAAAATGAGATGTTAGGCCAACATGAATAGAAGTTTGAGTTTTGACCCTCTGAGGCCGCTGTAGCTGCTCAGTGTGGAGTGTTGAAGCCAGAGTACTAGACTGAGTTAGCAATATGAAGTCAGCAGTTTGTTTCCCCTGAGCACTCAATATATATGCCTAAAAGTCTGAGCACACATGAAGTAAAATGAAGTATGAAGTAAAATGGATCCCTTTGTTAAGATATGTGAATTTCCTTAAGCGTGTCAATAGGAATTCCCATTATGTGTTAGCATCAAGCTAATGGACTAAGTGCTATTTATTTAGATTTACATATATAAAAATCAATTCAGCAATCCAAAAATTTAGGATTCAGGTATCGCAAAAAAAAAAAAAAAAGACTCTTCTTGCATATATTTTGTTTTATTTTGTGTCTTCTTAAAAATTTGATTTATTCATAATTATTAAAAATTATCTGTGAAAGTTGAATAAAGTTTATTGTTAAACTGTAAAATATTACAGTTTAACAATTACATATCTTTGTCACAAGTGTTAACTACTTTTTAGGGATCATTGCAAAAAATGTTTACGCACATATACAATATTCTGTACAATATAGTCTGTATAAGGAATATCGGCAGATATATTGATATTGGAATTATTTTTAACTCTCTAATTGGCTCCAAAAATCCAGGATCGGTCTGGGCTTCTGAATACCAAACTCAGAGAGGAGGCAGAGTGGAGATGAAAGCTGAGAGCTACGCTCAAAACTCTCACTGTCACAGAGAAAGAGAGACAGGGAAAAGCAGGAGAGACGGGGGTAGACCAGATTAAAAGCGGGCTCTGTTAAAAGGGGGCTAATCTCCCCTTGCACAGACACACACACACACACGTGTGGAGCTGGTGGTCCCACGCTCCCAACACTTAGCCCCCATCTCTTTGCGGTTTACACCTCGCGGTTGGCCCCGCCGTTAACCATTTAACGTGCTCCCTGGGAGAACAGGAATGAATGAAAGAGGAGAGGAGAGAAAGAGTAGCAGCATGAACAGGATTTTATAGGGATTACATTAAACCTTCCATTTATCCAGGGGGCTTTGCTCCAAATTCACACAGGAGTGTCCATGGGAAGGGAGGGGGTGGCCAATGCCAAGGCGAGGGTCGTACCCCTGTGCGTTTCTTAGTTTTCTCATCAGTGTTAAGGCTCAGACTAATTACGGCTTGTGGATTAGAGGGTGCACATACCACACACATACACACACAAGTCCTTTCCAGTCATATACGAACATGCAGTCTTCACCTAAGTGCAGCAGACTCTTTTGGGAGGACTTATGAATATATAAACAGGTTGATGTTGCAGATTTATGTGCCCATTAATGGGGCTTTGGAACATGGCATAGATATTCCAAACACTTCAGTGTCCTGGCAGAGACCTTCCACAAGATTACATTCCTGGCACCATGGCTTCTTCCTGAGCACCAGTTTGTTTTTATGCCCCGTTTTTTTTTTTTTTTTTTTTTTTTTTTTTTTATTTTTTTTTTTTTTTTTTTTTTTTTTTTTTTTTTTTTATTTTTTTTTTTTTTTTTTTTTTTTTTTTTTTTTAT
>JAJHUR010095320.1:1538-19230 GCA_027495735.1 Lutjanus campechanus | reverse complement strand
TTTTTTGTGAAATATGGCATGCTCACCCAAAAGTAAGGTATGAATGAGACTTTACACTGCAGCAGATAAAATGGCAGATTTCCCTGAATCATATGATGTATAATACTTGGTACTACCTGAAAAAATAAGCTCAAAATTGGTGAAAATATAGAACTATTTCCAAGCGTTTTTAGGTCTATGTAGGGTTTTAAGGGTTAACATGGTTTTGAGCATAACTCAAGAATGCATACACTAACTACAACAAAATTAAACACAAATGTCTAATAGGATATTAGCAGTGCTGAAGATTAGCTACTTACATGTAATTAAATTACAAACTGAATTTAATTGTAATACAGTAAAGTTACTGAGAAAAAATATGTAATTAAATTACAAACTGAATGTAATTGTAATACAGTAAAGTTACTGAGAAAAAATATGTAATTAAATTACAGTTACTAATGAAAAAGTTGCTGATTATAAAGGGGTTACATCTAAATATTATTTTTGGATTGCCTAGCGAAGACTCTACTGCAAGGGTGCCCACACTTTTTCAGCTTGCGAGCTACTTTTAAAATGATCAAGTCAAAATGATCTACCTACATTAAAGATGCTAAACATATATTTATTTATATATATACTGAGTATACTTTATATACACGATATATGTTGGTGTACCTTGCATAACTGCATGAACCCGTATGGCATAATACAACTCATTTACATGTACAGTTTTGGTCATTACCTTACTCTGATGACTGCACTGAATGGAATCAGCCAGGGTTGCATAGTCCGGACAGAAGCTGCTGGTAGCCAGCCTCAAGCAGGCTTCCAAATGATCATCAGTCATGGTGGAACGGTATTTGGACTTAATAATCTTCATGTGGGAAAAGGCTGACTCGCATAAATAAGTGGAGCCAAA
The DNA here is from genome assembly GCA_027495735.1 of Lutjanus campechanus. Taxonomy (NCBI): domain Eukaryota; kingdom Metazoa; phylum Chordata; class Actinopteri; order Lutjaniformes; family Lutjanidae; genus Lutjanus; species Lutjanus campechanus. The sequence goes on along the minus strand of JAJHUR010095320.1, from coordinate 18,329 downwards.
TAATGCAGTCAAGGAGGTAGCACATTTCCTCATGTTTGGGTACTTTTCCTCTGTGACTAAGTTCCAGAACTGTCCATGAGCCCTGGCCTTCAGCTGAATGTCAGCTTGTAGTGTCAAAATCTCATCCTCCACTCCAGACAAGTTCAGGTGAAACAACGTTGCAATTTTTGATGCGAGTGAATCAACCTCAACATCTTCCCGAAATGGGTAGCACATAAATGTAGCGACTGGCTGGAGTAAAGCAAAGTCTTGAAAGAGTTTGTCAAACACTTGTCAATCTGCTCTGTGTAGCGCGCACTGTCAAGTTGCGCACAAGCCTTCTGTTGCGTCTCCAGCTCTGACACGAGGTTTTGGAAGTTCCCAAAATCATGCCGCTGCAGGTTTGAAAACAGATGTTGCATTTTTCGTTTGAAAGCATTAACTGAGCTGATCATGTTGACAACGGTTTTGTCTTTTCCTTGCAGCTCTAAATTAAGCTCACTCAACATGTTGGTCAGATCGGTTAAAAATGCCAAGTCTAGCAGCCACTGATCGTCATTTGGTTGGTTGTATTATGCATGTTTAGCGACAAGGAGAAACTCCTTTATCTCCGGACAGAGGTCTCGAAACCTCTGCAGGAATTTCCCCCTACTAAGCCATCTCACGTCCGTGTGTAGCAACAACTCAGTGTGGTCGCAGTCGGCCTTCTCCAGATGCGTACGGAACAGCCGTCTTTGAAGAGATCTAGCTCGAATGGAACAGGCGATCTTCGTTGCCACATCCATGATCTCTTTCATGTTTAGCATTTTTGCACGTAATGCTTGTTGGTGCAGTGGTAATTTAGGAAGTCGGGGAAAGCATCGTCCTCCCTGCACTTCACAATAAATCCATTCGAGCGGCCAACCATTGCGGGTGCACCGTCTGTGGTGATTGACACCAGTTTGCACACTGGGAGCTGGGTTTTCTCAATGAAGTTTTTGAAAGACTGAAAAATGTCCTCTCCCCGCGTGTGTTCTTTCATGGGCAGTATTGTTAACAGCTCCTCTTTTGCAGTCCTATCTGTAAACACCATCCGAATAAAAATGCACAACTGGGCTGTATCACTTACGTCTGTAGACTCGTCCAATTGCAGTGAGAAACACTCACAGTCTGCGATGTCTTTCCAAAGCTGCTGTGTCAAATCCTCGGCCATGACTTCACAGCGCCGTGTAACTGTACTTCTTGATAGCGGGAGAGCTTTGATTGAAGATAATATTTCCGGTTTGTTTTTAAAGTCCCGAAACAAGGAGTCAGCTGCTTCAACAAATGCCTCTTTTATCATCTCTCCATCTTGGAAAGACTTCTTGTGCTTAATGATGGAGTGACTCACCCGGAACGATGCTTCGGTGGCTGCCTTAGCTTTTGAGGTCAGCTGTGAGAAAAATGACTGCTGTCCGGACAACTGTGATTTTAGTTCCTTCACCTTTCTCTTTCTGAGCTCACTTTTTGGAGGGAAGTCGGTGTCGTACTTTTTATTAACAGTCCGAAAGTGCTGCTCCATATTTCCCTTCTTCGGAATAGCGATAGTAGATTGGCAGATCAGACAAACGCACTTCGAATGTGACATTGTGAAAAAAAAGTCCTCCTCCCATTCCGTATGGAAATGGTAAGTTTTTGGTTTATTACTTGGTCCAGCTACCCCACTCATTTTTGTACCCTTTCTTTAGTAGAAATAAATTGGAAGGCTAACTGTGTAATTAGCTCGCTGGAGTTTTGCAGTAGCTTGCGTGGTTGACCGCGCAAGCGTGGTGACCCGTGTGTTAGAAAAGATGAGATCTCAGACTGGCTGCGCTGTACGTCAATCAAGTGGCACGTGTCATGGTGAGGATGGATGATTGGCTGCTAACATCTATTTTATTTGAATGCCATGCGATCCACCCACACTACCTTTGCGATCGACCGGTCGATCGCGATCAAAGTATTGGGCACCCCTGCTCTACTGAGTGACCTCTGCTAGTTCACATATGATTTCATGAGTTATGGCCAAAAATGAAAACATGTTTAGTGAGGTCACAGTGACTTGGACCTTTGACCACCAAAATCTAGTCATTCTGAAGAAATTCCTGTAATACACTGAGATATTTCTGAAAATGCGACGGACCAAACCTGAAAACCTGATGCTTCCCGCCACAGCTGTGGCCGGCACTAATGAGTATTCATCTGTAGTTGTGCTAAATGTTCTGCTGTGTTCACCAGCTAACTCTGTCTGTCTGCTGTTTAGTGCTGTACAGTGAGTTTATCAGAGCCACTTCATTGAAACAGCAGCTTTCAACAGCTGAAAACAAGAATGATGACAGCTGAACTGGCGGGATGAAAACCAAAACAATGAGCTAAAAGAGGCAAAAAAAAAAAAAAAGCTCTGTAGAGCAGAGGAGAGCTGCAGAGTTAGGGATAATTCTATTTTAATCTATTGTTAGTCTGACTCTCCAGATGCACACTAAAAGTGTATAAGTCTGATATTGGTTGCTTGTTTCAAGTGGCATCATCGCATCCGCTATCTAAGTTTTCAAAGTACTCAGGAAACAAGAACAACCTCTGAGCTGTGACCTACACGCTGAAAACGGTAAATTGGTTTCTTGGGACACTAATGGTGTGAACGTAAACAAGCTAACAGCTGTTACCTTTTATTTTACAGTGATGTAGTCATTTTAATACCAGCGCTCACCTCTCGACCTGCAAATGTTCCACCAAAACAAGTTCCCCCTTGACACTATTTTGCAGCAGCACAGTTGCTGCATCCTGGGATCCACGCTGCCAAGAACATTTGTGATTGGTTGAAAGACATGCAAACAAGGCAGGACATTTTTTTTCCCTTATAGCAAAATGTGCATGCATGGAGCCAGACCAGCCAAGATAACACCTTTCTCTCTAACTCACAAAGGCTGCCTCTCTCTCCCCCTCCCTCTGACACACACACACACACACACACACACACACACACACACACACACCTCTACCTTACCTGTGAGTGACCTCTCCACATCTCTTTATCTCCTCTGCAGCTGTCCATCAGATGCAGGCTACCAGCTTCACCACAACCAACATTCATTTAAAAGCCTTGTTTCCTCCTGTGACCATACAGACTCACACAACTATCACATTCTAAAAGCCACATTAGCTTGGTTCTCACTCATAAGTTATTTATTCTTTTTCTCGCGGTTGTTGGTGGACACACAAATAACCGTAGCATGCTCTTCAGCTGACCTCACCGCTGCTGTCTTTACCTACAGTCAAATACAGCTGCTTTAAATTAGTTAGAGGTGTCCAGTTATACTGTCCAGCAGAGGTGGGACTAAGTCATTGTTTTGCAAGTCAAAAATAAGTCTCAAGTCTTTGCACTCAAGTCCCAACACAAGGCTGACAAGTTCAAAGTTCCAGGTCCTAAACATCAAGTCCTCAACAGGTGAAAATGTCCTGTTCAATAAATGTAATTTTAACAACAAAGCCTTGGCTTGCCACTCTATTTACAACTTCAAAAATTAAATTAAGTTGAAAGTTGTTGTCTCCATCTGTGATTTTTTTGACATTTTGCATACTGTGTAGTTATTTTTTTGTTGACCTCCACATAGTTTCTGTACATGAATGAAATGATCTTTGGTATAATTTCTCCAACTGAAGCTCAGCAACGTAACGTCAGTTCTTTATTTTTCTCTCCTGCAACTTGATTGGATGGTGTCGGATTAGTTCAGACAAAGTTAAGTCTGCCTTTCTGAGAATGAATAGTGTTGATCAGTGGTTTCACACCAATGTTTTAATCTTTGGTTTTGAGTTAAAGTACCATATATTTTCAAGTCAAAAGGCTCAAATGTCATATAAATAAAGCAAATTCAGGTCATTGTGTATTTTGTGTGTGCCTTCAGATGCTCAGACTGATTCTTAGCAGTTAAAAATGATTTTGACAAATTTATGCCATTATGTCCTTGTAAAGAAAATGTAACACACAGCAGGCTGAATAAACCAGAGCAGGCTGACAGAAGCGGTAAAATGTGCATACTGAAGGAAAGTAGACAACAGAGAGCGTGCAGATTATACAGCAGAGTCTCCTGCAACACTAAGCTCCTCATCTCTGAGAGCTCTGTAGCAGAGCTGGATTTGACAGGGCTGTAGGAGACTCTATTTGTGTATCACAGAATCTAATCCTATTGCCTTTGAGATCAACTCCCACACAGCTAACGTCTCTGGCTGAGACAGCCATGCAGCAGTGCTCACCTGGGGCTGGCAGACAGTATGTCGCAGAGCTTAAGTGGAAAGTTAGACAAATGAGGCAAAGATTCTTTGAACCCAGTGGCTCAGCGTGGCACAGATTGCAGTCAAGCGTGCCCTGCAGTGCATCAGGGCCAAATGCTCTTTTGGTATTTTTGTGGCCAGGCTCACCCAGCACACCTGTGGTGCACTTGGATACAGGCTGGGATCAGAAAGAGTACATTATGAGGTTGCGACAGTCACAGCCAATCAGATCCACTGCTTTCATCCCTTTTAAACGTCACTGCACACTGCGAGTTTGTGAATTTTGTGGAGTGTTTTTCCTCAGAGGAAACTTATTGTTGTCTGGGACATGCAGGAGTTTCACATATTTATACTCTTTAAACTGAATTTGTGTTATTGGGATTAAACACCATCGTGTTTTCTGTGCATAATACTGCACAAAATGATCCTTACAGCACTTAAATACCACAATAGAGCCACAAATAAAGACACATAACCTACAATGAGTTGTTAGTTTATTAGACACACCTGTGTGGTCAGGTAGCTTTCTCTTAATATTTTGTCCCCTTCATGTAGATATAAATGGGGAAGATCAAAATACTATATTGCTAATAAAAATTAATTTCTGTGAAACCAATGTGTTTTCAGTATTTGGTTGTCAGTCCCCTCCAGGAAGTTGCAACGTTGCAATCACAACAATTCATACAAATTCAACCAATCCCCATGAATTCTGAGCAGACTTTCAATATTGTCCAAACTCCACAACTTTTCTGCAAATTTGACATCATACACGTAAGTCTCAATGAACTCAGTCAGTGTTTTGTTTTATTATTCACTAGTTTTTTGTCAATATTTTTTTTTATTTTGTCACAGGTACTGAAAAGAGCAGGACATATGTCATTGTTAATGACATTTATCAATGTTCTGTGCACTGTTTCGTCTAGAAATCAAATAGATTTTGTAAGTGTTTTTGAGCTTGTGCACTTTTTTGGTTCTCTCTGGCTCTGATTGTCATGAATTATATATAAAAATTGCACTTTCTTTTGCAATTTTCACTTGCTCCCGCAATTTCATTGCAAAAACAAAGCCTAAAAACACTTCAACATGCAGAAAAGCTGCTGTGAAACCGTCTGCATGTGTTGAGCTGGAAGAGCCACCGTATAAAGACACAAAATTTCCGTTCAGGACACCAACAGACCCCCAACATTTAATTTGTTCAAACAAATATTGAACAATAAACTACGACTGGAAAAAGGCACTTAAGGGGGAAATCTTCCTGACAACATGGATCTCCATGTTGAACCGTCCACCTCACCTGCTTAGATGTGCTCTGACTCTATGAAGAAATGAGCCATTTCCACTGACCATACTGAAATTATTAGTATCATTATTCTTATTTATACATATATTTATATTATTTCATTTTTGTTTTTTATTTTGTCTCGTTTGTTTGTTTTGCTTTGGTTTTTTCCCATTAGTCGTTACTACTATCATTTTATCTCGTCTCAACTCGTTAAGGGGTTAATAAATAAACAAATAACAAATAAATAAATAATTATGGTGGACACAAACATAACTCTAATGTTGCTCTGTTCCTGTAATAACATCACGTCAGTGCTGTATTTAGAGCTTGTTCTGCTGCCCCAAAGTGACCCAAAAAATTAAGCTTTAAAAATCTTCAGTTTTGTATGAATAATCAGATGGAAACGCACGTGACTGTCACTTCTGATTGCCACAATGATTGTCAAGCCAACAAACGCTTTATCAAAGCTGATGCATGAAGACTCTTTCTAGTGCTGTTAATGGTAATATTGTTGATTAGAGAAATCTACAGTGTGCCAAACAGCCATGGTCTCCTCTTTAGAAGATAATGCAGGCATCATCAGATTGAGATGGTGTTGATAGCTGACAGAGGCTATGCTACAGCTGTAGGCTACAACATATACAGAGCAGAAGTATTGATGATAAAGTTGAGAGTGCGGCCCGTGCTGATGCTGATGTTTACCTCCTTGTTGTAGCTCTGTAGAGCCGTCAGAGCAGTGTCTTGCTCTCCCGTCTCCATTTGCTCTATGATGCCATTTAAATCCATGTTCATCGTCATTGAGCAGCTGCAGCTTCCTCCTGAATGCACCGTCAGAGCACGACTGTGTGTGTGTGTTTGTGTGTGTTTGACACTCAGACTGTACAGTATACTGTATACACGCTAGGGTTTGTCACCACCCACCGATGACTGCATGATGTCTGAATCCCCACCAGCCGGCGAGAGGAGATTAACGGAGAGGATTTGAGCAAGCCAAGTGGTGCGTTCAGGTGTCGGAGGGGAAAGACGGACGAAACGAACTCCCTGATTGGAAATGAAGGTGATAATTATAATGTCTTAAACATAATAAAGGTATGGGAGCGCATATTCGCCTATGCGCAAGTCATTATAATGAGAAACCTTCTCAAAATAATGACGTAACTCAGTATTTTGATATACTAACTCATTATTTAAAGATAATAACTCAGCATTTTGAGATACTGTTATTATTTGGAGATACTAACTCATTATAAGTTGATATTTTGAGATACTGTTCATAGATTCATTATTTTGATGTAATTACTCATTATTATGAGATACAAATTCATCATTTTGCAGTACAAAATCATTTTTTGAGACAGTAATTCTGACATAATAACTCATTGTTTGGATATACTAACTCATTATTTTGATAAAATAACTCAATATTTGGAGATCCTGTCATGATTTGGAAATATTAACTTATTATTTTGCCATACTACCAGAGGCGGTCCTGGCTAGTTTTGCGCCCTGGGCGAACCCCCCGAACCCCCCCGAAGGAATCAGGAATGTCTCCTCCATGGGCTACAATCCGGTCTGCTGACCTCTTGAGGGCCCCACCCACACCGCCTGGTGCCCCCTTCCCATAACTAGCCTCAAAGAAATTCCACGCTATTTCTTAGAAGCCATACTTGTAGGGTTCCATTGAGAGGTAGAAGAAATTTCCCTTTTGTCGATACTGCGTTGCTGGCCCGTCGCTGAAAAAATGAAGTATGCTGACTTGAGGGTGTCATTCTCTCACTACCTTCAGAACTGGATCAAGGTGGGCCCAGATGGCAACAGGGTCGTGTCTTCTGGAGGGTGATATGGAGCAAAAGGTGTGTGGCGCTTATTCACCAGTAGTTTAGAGCACTCCAGTGTGCAGACTGGCCTGCTTGCGTGAGCCTCCAAAATGCACAGATTGTATTTCTTCACTGTACTTGCATGAGTAATTTTCGCTAAAATCTATATGTAAGAGGGACTCGTGCTTCAGGCTCCTCCTGAGCTCCCTGTAGGCATCAAACTGCCATTTAATGTTGAAGACATGGCGCCTTATGGAGAAGCCTCTCCTGGAAATCTGTGTTAAGGTCATGCTCTGTTGTTGTTATCTCCCTTTTCACTGTGATTGTTGACACTTTCTCATCCTTCTCGATCTTCTCTGTCATCCACTGAAATAAACAAATGTTCTCTTCTCCAGGAGTTTTCAGCATCGGGTGACAAGTTAGGAGGCATTCACTGCACTCACCGTAAGTACAGACCTTGGCTTTTGGGTCGCACATGGTTGCTTCAGACATTTCCTCAATTTTTCTTGAGGACAGTAACCCTTGGCTCTGCAAGGCATTGGCAATGAATTGCAAGTTCTCATGTCTTTTGCAGAGACATGTGTCACGGTCAGAGGAAGAGGGGGTTACCACCCAAAAGGGTCTGAGACAGCAAAAGGAGGTGTATGACATGTGGCCAATGTGCTCAGAGAGAAACCTCCTATGCAAGTTCTTCATTGTATCAGTAAGCAACCTCTTTGCATCTTTTTCTTCAGCCATGTGACTGTTTGTTTGCGGCCAGTTGTCATTCGACTAACATCATCTCGAAGAAAAAATGATGTAACGTTCTTCCTAATCTCATTTCGACTGACGCACCTCCTCCCACGGTAGGTCAGAGTAGCCAAAAGCAGTCTGGGCATGCTTTTGGAGCTTGAACTTCTTCAGAATGTTTCCACTGACCATTTTTGCTATCAACTGCTTCTCTCTGTTTGTTTTTGCATGTTCATATTTTCTTCTAATATCTTCAATCAGGGATGTATGGAAAAGAAGAGCTCTTTTGATGGGTGAATTCACTTTTTGACGTGCCAACAAAGCACTGACTTTTGTACGTGGTGATTTGGACACACTTTCTTTCTTGGCCCTCTTCTTTATATTTCTCAGTTTTAGCTTTCTCTTTTGCGAGCTGTGCCTCCAATATTTCGATGTTTTTTCAGTTTTCTCTTCAAACTCCTTCGAATGCTTTCCCCTTGACGGCATAGCCTGAAACACAAAATATTTGTAAGGATTTTTAGTAAGATTTTAGCAAAGTAGTTATCAATATGTCATTTAATGGGGACATAAACAGTTGATAATTGTCCTTCAAATAAATCTAAACTTTCTAATAAGTCTCATCAGCTAAACTTCCAGTGATCTAACCTGGAGGGCCCTGGCTCACGCTGATTTTCAGGAGTTTCAGCAGCTGCAGGGGAGTTGGGTGGTGTCTCTGACTGTAGCAAAGCACTGGCCCTGTTTCTGGCTCTGGCTTGACTTTTTGCCTCTCTCCATTTCTCTCTTTTTGGCCTCTTCTCTCTCTCACTGAGCTCATTGACATCCTTCTTCTTTCCAGTCTCTCTGTCTTTTTTCCATTTGTCCCTTTCTTTCTCAAGGTACTTTCTTCTCCTGTCCAGGAGACAGATGACATTCCCAATATCTCCTTGCTATCTCAGCTCCTTTTGATCTCATTCCTTGAAAAAGACAATTCAGAATGTTCCCTTACACACTTTAATTGGCGGGCCCGGTAAACTAGGCTTGCCTTATCAAACTAGGCTCGCTGATACCAGTATCACGCAAAAAAATCCACATTGTTCATTCTCACTATGTATAGCATGTACTGTTATAAAATGTGTGTAATAGCTGTTGTAATATGTGTAACATTATCAGCATGTGGCCTAAACTATGCGCATGTCCTTCCTGTCATGAGCCATGTCCACCCTGTCATGGAAGGCTTGCTAACAGGGTGGACATTTTTGGCTAATGTTAGCATTTAATGAGCACATGGTGGAATGTTCAATATGATTATGAAAATAGAATATACATGATCAAAATGACTCGTTTTATCAAATAACTTGTTGTGGACAATAAAACCATGTAAAAAAAATTTGTGATTTAGTATCATTTAACCACTTATTACACACACTGTAGTTAGCAGAGCAGTGTGTGGGACATGCCAAAATCACATACATCCAATGAAAAAAAATGGTATAAAACGAAGGAAACAAATTTTAAGAGACTTATCATTGTACTGATATGTGTGCAAATGTTTGGCCACTTATAATAAGACCTCAGAGTTGGGCATTGCTACATTTTCATGATGACTGAGTGATTCTGGACACCAAAGGCACTTCATTGACCGTTATAGAGAAACAGATTTTTGCCAGGTGGAAAAAAAAATTATTCCATAATTTATCTCCCCTAAATCTTATTGAAAATTTAGGAAGATGAAGAGCTGAAGATTTACGATTTATTAAGTATGAATGTAACTATGAATTAGCTGTAAAAGTCGTGAATGGTGAGGAATATTCCCTTCACTTAAAAGTATTTTGTAAATAAAAACACATATTTGAGAAATATTAATATCATTTATAGTGAGAATTTGAAGTCTCTGAAGTAAAGGGGCAGATGAAGTGTGTGACCCTGATCGGGTTGCGATCCGAACAAAACGCTTCTGGAGGACCAGAATTTTTGCGGAGAGGAGTCAGAAAAGTACTCGCCCAAACTATATTACAATATGAAAGACGTGGATAAATCAAACTATAATAAAGAATTAGAAGACAGTTTGTGGTTACAAGTTGGCTGACCCTCATTATTATACCAAGAGATTTATGGATTTTTTTTAAACTAACCCAGTCAGTTTGTTCTCTCCAATTCAAACTCTCATCAACAAAAATGCCCAAAGATTTTGTACTGGACACCTGAGGCATCTCAAAAGACTTTGGAATTTTGGATAAACGTTTTATTGCAGCTAAAAATAATAAAAATGAGGTTTTCTTATACTCAAAGATAATTTATTTAGTCTGAACCATAGGCAGTTAAGCCAGCATTAGCATCCTTCATCAGTGAAACAAAACTTGAATGAGAGAGAACAAGGGTTGTGTCATCAGCAAACATTATTGGGCAAAGGATATTTGAAACATTAGACAGACCATTTATATAGATGAGGAATAATAATGGTCCCAGAATGGAACCCTGTGGGACCCCACAGGGTAACCTAGCTTTGTTAGAACAGCAACCCTTAATACAAACAAACTGACTTCTATCAGTGACATAATTAGTTAACCATTTGTATGTAACATAATGAAAACCATATTTAAACAATTTTGCTAATAAAATGTGATGGTTTACTATATCAAAGGCTTTTGAAATGTCAATGAAAATACTACAAGTATACTCATTGTTCTCAAGTGCGCAGTTAACTTTGTCAGTCAGGTGAAGCAGAGCCATATAAGTGGAGAAATGTTTTCAAAAACTGCACTTGTGTTTGTATAGATATAGGCCTATAGTTGTTAAAACAGCATGGCTCATCTGGTTTAAACAGAGGTATAACTTTGGTAACCTTTAAATCCTCAGGCACAGTGCCTGTTTTCAAAGACAATGAAAAGATGTGAACCAGTGGCTACAGTATGGACTGTTTCACCTGTTTGACAAGATATACAGAAATATTGTCATGACCAGCTGATGATGATTTTAATTAATCAATTATGTCACTTATTTCATGGATATCAGGGAGCTTAAAAGAAGAGATAATAGGAAAAAATATTGGGGTAAAATCCAACAACCAGTGTTAACAAAAAATCATTTTAGCTATATCAGATGGATTGTTAAGAGAATTTTCACCATCCAAAAAGACTGGAGGTAACTCTGGTGTACTCTTTTCTCTTTGCAGCAACTGATGAATGACTTTCCATGTGATTTTAATATCCTTTGAATGCCTCTTAAATTCTTCACTGAAATATATATATATATTTTTTTTACAAATCTAACGAAATTAGTATATTTGTTTCTATAAGATTTATAAACACTATGGGCGAGAGGATTTGAGACATTGTCTATATAGTTATTTTTTTCCTTAACAGCTTCAATAAATCCACTGTAAACCAATGCTTATTAAAGTCTTGATTTCTTGGTAAAACTGCCAACTGGAAAACATTCATTGAAACTAATGCTTATAACCTTCGTAAACTTTTGATATACAAAATCAGCATTATTTTTCTCATATTATTCCATGAAATACTGGCAAGCATATCTTTAAATTTAGAAAAAATTGACTTGCTCATTATTCTTTTATGCATTATTTTCCTGGTATATTTTGCTCTATCAGCCTTGATTGAAAAGTACTGGAATATGGGGAAATGATCTGACAAATCTGAATACAAAACCCCAGATTTCCATAAACTCGTGGACTTATGAATAAGAAGGAAAAAGTAACTAGAATATAGTACAACTTATTGGTGAAAAAATAGATCATGCTATAGCTAACTGCATAATGACCAAACAGATTGCCCTTCTTTTCCTATCAAAGTCATGTTAGCTGCACTCCATTTTTTTCTTCTCACCTTTCAGCATCAAGAGATCTATTTCATATGAGAGGCCATCTATATTGATTTAACTCTGACCTGATTTAACTGTTAAACTTTGGCTTCTTTTTTTTACCTCATACAATGTTTACACTGTACATGTGTTGAGAGTTTGTTTAATGTTGATGTGGTTGTTGTTATTGTATATTATGATGTTAAAAGGATACTCCACTTTACATGATAATCCATTCAATATGTACTCACCACTATGCCGATGTGATGATAGGTGAAGATCTTCAGTTCACAAAACAATCCTGGAGTTTTAGGAGAAACAGGGTAGCGGCCTCATCCAGTACAATGGCAGTGAATGGTGACCACGGATAAAACGTTAAAAATAGCACACAAAACAAACACAAAATGTCTCCATCCTGCTTGTGTGGTGTAATCCGAGCTGCGACATTAAAAATTAACCGCAAAAGATGCCATTTACGCCATGTTTTTAGCAGAAATGTCAGCTGTAGCATGTAGCCGGTAGGATGTAAACATGGCGTCGATCTCGCGAGACTTCCGCACGTGCGTCCAGGAAGATATATACGAAGTCTTGCGAGATCGATGCCATGTTAACATCCTACCGGCTACATGGTACAGTTTACATTTCTGCTATAAACATGGTGTAAATGGCGTATTTTTAATGTCGCGGCACGCGGACACTTGGATTACACCACACAAGCAGGATGGAGACATTTTGTGTTTGTTTTGTGTTCTTTTTTCAACGTTTTATCCGTGGTCACCATTCACTGCCATTGTACTGGATGAGGCTGCTACCCTGTTTTCTGCTGAAACTCCAGGATTGTTTTGTGAACTGAAGACCTTCACCCATCATCACATCGGCATAGTTTGAGTACATACTGAGTGGGTTATCATGTAAAGAGGAGTATCACTTTATTTTACATACCATATATAGCCTGCATATTAAATGTATATTTGTTTGCCAATGCATTTATGCACATTTAATGCACGATTAATTAATAGGAAAATAACACAGTACATTGGTATATTGTATATCAAATCAGTCATATACATACAGTATGTATATATACATATGGCTTTCATTAAACATAAACATATACCACTTTAGAAGTACTGCATACTACAAGAGTAGATAAAGTCAAAAAGCATTTCAGTTATAGAAGTTTTAGTTATACAATTTAATTATGATTTTGAGTTTATTGAATTTCCCTCTGGGATCAATAAAGTATCTATCTATCTATCTATCTATCTATCTATCTATCTATCTATCTATCTCAGGACAAGAGAATGAGTATTTTGTGGCACATTCCCTTGCTTAATATGTTTTTAAATATATAAATAAATTATTTAAATTTTAAATTTCGTATTTTCAGTTGTTTTCGAGAGAAAACCAAAAGTGAAAATAATTTCTAAGTATTTCTATCTTTGACCAACCACCTTAAGTAAATTGGGCGTTTCTGGCCGAGTTAAGGGCGTGCTCGTACTGTGAGAGTATGTTCGATTTATAATGCAAAGGAAACGTGAGAGTGGGATTCATGCTTTAATTTAAATGATTTTCACCCAAAGCTGATTATTTAACAAGAGACATACACAGAAAGACGTGTATAACTTATACTGTTAGTACACGAGTTTTCCTAAATGTACACAGTTAATATAAAACTATAAACTCCGATAGTCCGGGCCACAAATATTTTAGTCTTCGATGAAACGACGCCATGAAGTGGCACACGCCGTAGCCAATGAAATCTCGAGGCCCGGTTTGAGCGATGGGATTACAACCAATGGTTTTCCTCTGTTTGTTTGAGTGACAAATGCTGTAGCTGTGGTGGGGGAAGGGGTCGTTGAAGTTGACGGAACCGCCATCTTGAAAAGTGCCCTCCGATGATCTACCTTTTCGCGCCTGTCAGAATCAGTTTTAAAGGCTTTATTTTCCTTCCCTTCCCTTCGCGTTCTCTCTTTGTTCGTTTTATTAAGGTCTGGGACTAATGGCAAGATAAACTACATGCTGGAGACTCGCCGTTTACCGTTGTCTGTCGGTAGGTACACTTGCCAGCCCATGCACTTGGTTGGTGCTGAAGAGACGATTAGCCAGCAGTCTTCGGATAGCCGGCTAACGTTAGCTGGCTAGGAAGGAGCATACTTGGCCATCTTAACACTGTGCTGTCAGACACTCTTGGTGTACCTCTAGCTAGGACAGGGTAACGTTAACAGTACATAGCAATATCATGGGGGAATGTATAGCTATACATACATTAAGTTGGTCAGCCTGTCAGCGAATTAACGTTAGTCTCGTAAAGCTAGCCAACCGATGCCGGTTAACTTGACATAGTCCCTGACGCTATGTAACGTTAAGATTTTATGTGGCCAGGTTAGCTAACAATAGCTAACGATAGCTAGTGACGTTAGCCAGTTTGCCTGAGCCGGTGTGTTTCTGTTGCGTTAGCGGCAGTCTGTTTTGGGCCCTGGTATGTAAATGGTCTGACGTTACTGCAAACGTAGTATTTCGACAGCAAATAACATTAGTCGGTGTTACCTTCTATAAACTAGAGAATGTCGTGAATTGTGGCCTATCGTTTTCCTGGCGTTGCAACCCATGTTTTAAGGAAATCAACCATAAAAGCTTTTTCTTGCGTTGTTCTGTTCATTCAGCTGTATACTAGCTCACAAGGCCGTCCTGTTGGTGAATAGCTGGAAACAAGTGTAACTGCAACGAACCTATTTCTGTGTATATATATGGACTGTAGCAGCTATGTTGGTTCAACCCAGAAAGACTCAGCTGTCTTTTATTTGGTTTTGCAGAAAGTACGTAGGTTGGGAACGAGACACTCAGATTAATCTAAACTGTCAGTAGCTAGTTAACATAGTATATAGATCGATTTTGTTTGGGTCTCGTGACAGTAGCTGGTGGACTGGGGCTTTCAGTCAGGCACTGTGAAGCTGTAAAAGCTATAAAAGTTTGTTTACCTGAAGATCTGCTGATTTGCATGCAGGGTTTTATTGCTTTTGGCCTCTGCTTTATTATCGCATTCAGGGCTAAGGTTTTACCAATATTACGTTTAACATTATATGCAAAATTACTTTTTATTATTATCAAATATTTTGTGAAATATCATGCAACATTATTTTCATTATCATGTGCAGTATTACTTTTAATTATTTTTAATATCCTGTACGATATCACGTTTAATATGGTGCAGTATTACCTTCATTATTAGGTGCAATGTTACATTTTCTATTTCAGTATCCCAGCCAGTATTGCTTTAAAAGTGACTGTCAATAGAAAATGCCATTCTTTGTCTCTTCAAATTTATTTTAGTTAAAAAATTTTAACCTATCTATTCGGTATTTTATTAGTCACTGTTTTTTGTATTTACTTGTTCTATTCCTACAACATTTATATTTAATATTTCACATTACACCACATTTATTACTCTATTTTTGTGTTACTGGAAATTTGGAGCAAACTGTGGCACAAGAATTTCTCTCAATATTAACAAAGTCCTCTTATCTTACTATGATATAGGGATAAATTCTATTCCTTGCTTTGGAGTGTGAAGATTTTGTAAAGTTGTGGATGTATTTTACAGTTGTAGCACTTTTGCCAGTGGTGGACAGCTGTTGCTGAGTTAAAATGAATAAAATAAAACCACAAATCCACAAACAAGTGCTCAATGTAGTTTTGGGCTCACAGTGGCTAGAATCTATGTTTATAATGTTTAGACTCCTAGTAATAATCACATTCTTCTTCAATATGATTAAGTGGGAATGGCTTCTGCACCATTACACTCTTTACAGCAAGTCATTCTTATTTATACAGTGCTAAATCATGAATGAAGTTATCTCAGGGCACTTTTTAGAGCATGTCCTGACCATACTGTCTACAGCATTATATACAGAGACCAAACAATACCCACCAAGAGCAAGTACTTGTGTGCGTGTGCTGTTCACAGCAAATTACATAAAAATCTGTTTCAGGCTGAAAAGCTGAGAATGGGTTTGAACACATGGTACTAATCTGGTTGGTATAAAAACTGTGTTTACCTGCAGTTGGTCAGTAAGCAGATTTTCCTCTGCTCAACTCCTGATTTAAAAAATAAAACTGTGATATTTGATGTATGAGGCTACAGTTTGAAGAGACGCTGGCAGCAAAATTAAGTCAGGATGCCACAAAGTAAATGTGTCTGAATCTTACAAACCCTGTTCAGCTGTAAAAGCTTTTAAGACCTAATTATCTCTGTTTCATTCATAGTCAGAGTTTGGATTCTAATAATTTTGAGAAAAACTATAATCTCACCTTCTTTATGCTGTCCCATTTCATCGCACTCTTGTAAAATATCCCATTAGAAACCTGACTGAGCATGCACATGACCAAGAAACCAGGTTTCTCCAGTAGACACATATCCCTTACTCTAATTGCTTACTCTCAATCTAATTAAGGAACCCATACTTAGGTTGAAGTATTGTCTTGCAAAGCTTAGCTGCTTTGACTATTGTTGCTGTTTGCTGCGGTATGACAGAATTTTCATATCACGTTTTTAAAAAAAAATCATATCAGTTTCACGGTATTTGACTTTTTTTTTTCATGTAAGAGTGTTCCTACCCACATTTTCTCAGAAAAGGTTGCTATTTATAGGCATCTTTTTATTTCTTTAGTATTATTATTGTTAATATTAGTTTATTTCTTTAATAAAATATTGTCCTTTGAGGAGGAAAATCCTCACCTTTTTTCAGGTCCGTCTATACAATGACTAAACGGTGCGCGATATTCATGTTTTTGTATTAATGCAGCAGGATCATTTACATCACTGTCACTCAGTTTAGACCACAGCAGACAGCAAACTGATCGACACAAACAAGGAGATGAAGAGGGAGACACGGTGTCTGGACAGTTCATAATGATTTATAA
>JAJHUR010095319.1:0-11706 GCA_027495735.1 Lutjanus campechanus | reverse complement strand
GTAGCATCGATATCAGAGCAGCCTCAGTGTACTCAGGAGTGTTCACAGAGATCTTTAAAGAGGAGAGAGGACTGTACCAGGACAAGGTGTTCTGCTTCGTCCATCTGAGTGTTCAGGAGTTTCTGGCTGCTCTTCATGTCCATCTGACATTCATCAACTCTGGAGTCAATCTGCTGTCAGAAAAACAATCAACATCCAGGAAGTCTAAAGTCATCAGAGACAAACCTAAACTGACTCATCTCTACCAGAGTGCTGTTCACAAGGCCTTACAGAGTCCAAATGGACACCTGGACTTGTTCCTCCGCTTCCTCCTGGGTTTTTCACTGGAGACCAATCAGACTCTCCTACGAGGTCTGCTGACACAAACAAGAAGTAGCTCAGAGACCAACCAGAAAACAGTTGAGTACATCAAGAAGAAGATCAGTGAGAATCTGTCTCCAGAGAGAAGCATCAATCTGTTCCACTGTCTGAATGAACTGAATGATCGTTCTCTAGTGGAGGAGATCCAACAGTACCTGAATTCAGGAAGTCTCTCCACAGATAAACTGTCTCCTGCTCAGTGGTCAGCTCTGGTCTTCATCTTACTGTCATCAGAAAAAAATCTGGACGTGTTTGACCTGAAGAAATACTCTGCTTCAGAGGAGGCTCTTCTGAGGCTGCTGCCAGTGATCAAAGCCTCCAACAAAGCTCTGTAAGTTCATAGATCACTAGATACATTTATGAACTTTATAAGGTCAAGAGAAGAAAAAGTAGTATTTTAAAAGTTTTCCTCATCACTGTTTTTCTTCAGGCTGAGTGGCTGTAACCTCTCAGAGAGAAGCTGTGAAGCTCTGTCCTCAGTTCTCAGCTCCCAGTCCTCTAGTCTGAGAGACCTGGACCTGAGTAACAACAACCTGCAGGATTCGGGAGTGAAGCAGTTGGCTGGTGGACTTGAAAGTTCACACTGCAAACTGGAAACTCTCAGGTCAGGATTAAGCTGTTTGTTGAATAGTCAGTCTTTTAAATCCTGCCAAGTTTGCTTTAGGTTCATGTCAGTGAAGATGTTTAACATCAGTCAGATTTTCATGCTGACACGATCTTCTAAAACACTGAGTCAAGATATTTTTCTAATTCCAGTCTGTCAGGCTGTATGATCACAGAGGAAGGTTGTGGTTCTCTGGCCTCAGCTCTGAGCTCCAACCCCTCCCATCTGAGAGAGCTGGACCTGAGCTACAATCATCCAAGAGACTCAGGAGTGAAGCTGTTGTCTGCTTTACTTGAGGATCCAAACTGGAGACTGGAGACTCTCAGGTATGGACAGACAAGAAGACCTCACACACTCCAGGTGTCTCTAATTTCTCTAATTTCATGTTGCGCCACTCTGGTCAGTGATTCCAAAGGACGTCTTATTCCTCTTAATTCTGTTCAGAGGAGAAAGAAGGTCTGAGTTAGGAAGCATAAAGAGAGACGTCTCAATGAATGGAACTTCAAAAACTTAATTCTCATTTTAGCCCTGCTAGCATGGAGTGCTGTTTTCGTTTTAGTCTAGTTTTACTCAGCTAAATCTACAGTAGATTGTGTTGAATATAATGTAAGGCATTATTTAAAAGTTTCTCTCGAATGTCCAAACTCATACTCCTTCTGGAAACATCTTTTAGCCTGTTATTAACATTAAGTATGCTACGTTTCTGCTGCATTCTCCCAATTTGTGCCCAACAAAATTAATACATTTGGGTGTAGTATTTGTGGTAGCTCAGGTGGAAGAGTAAACCCCCCATATACAGAGAATACGAATCCTCAGCAGTGGTCTTTGGTTAGATTCCAGCCTGTGGCCCTTTTCTGCACAGCTTGCTCCCTCTCTCTCCCCTATTTTGTGTTTTAAAAGCTGTCATATCAAGTAAAGTCCAACAAGCATGACATAAAGGGGCACTGGTGTTTTGGATTCAAGAAAATAAAAACAACAATAGAGCTGCTTTTACTTAATTTTTGGTTTGATCTATTTTCTCATGGGGTTCACTTCCCACTTGAGAAAATGAGGGAAAATCAAGACATCACCTACACCACAGAGCAGCTTGTTAACATCAGACATCACAATGAAGGTAAAATAGTTGAATAGATGGATATTCTATCATCAGAGATCAGAGAACAAAGGCAGACACCACTTCCAACTGAGAGGTTAGCTCTGCTGGTGGAGGAGGAGGAGAAGCAAGCAAGGGGGAGTATGGAGGAAACTTTAGAGACACAAAACAAAATTACTGCTGCTAGTAGAGTTGCAGAGAGGAAGGAGGGGGAGGAGGCAGCATTTGTCAACAACCTGAACTCCTTTTAGGTTTGCTTTGACACCCAAGACTTCAGTGCTCAATAAGGCCAGCTAGCTCGTTAGCATGACCAAAGCTTAATTAGCGATTGTTACCTCCTTATTTTGAGGAGGTGACAATTCAAGAAGCTGTCTCGCATGACATGTTGGTTGACATTCATATATTGTTACAAATGATAACATATTAGACAAAAGTATGATTACATTTGGACATGAAAGCTGTGTTAGCTCTTGTTTCTTTCATCAGGAGCTCTGCCATGTTTTGTTTTTTTTTAACTTTTATTTTTCAGATTTTTCATAAACAAAAAAACAGGTAAGCATCAACAACAAAAACAATAACAAGAGGTCTGGGATGTGACTGTGCGCGATTCGATCAATAAAGAAAAACAGGATCACAAGTACAGTTCAGTCATTGTTCAAATTGACTCGAAGTAACAAGAAGTTATGGTTACTGTGAATGAATGTCTATATGATTATAGTTATAACAATCCCATTTGTGCCAGTATGCGTCTCCCTTCTCCTTCTGGAGTCGAAGAGTGAAAGTCATCTTCTCCATAAGGCGAATAGAGTTGATTATGTTGATGAGGGCAGCAATGGTGGTGGGGTTCTTCTGAAGCCAGCATTTTGTTATTGTTTTTTTTACTCGCAGCCACGAAAATCTTCAAAAGATATGTGTCACCTTTACTGAGGCCATGAGGGGTATGTCCAAGATATAGCAGTGCGAAGGAAAAATCCGTTTTCAAGTCCAGAATCTCTGATATTAAATTACCCACTTCCTTCCAAAAAGGCTGAACATATGGACATAACCAAAAAATATGTGCATGGTCTGCGGGAATCAGTCCACACTCCCTCCAGCAGAAGTGCTGCAGCCCGCTTAATTTAGATTTTTGGTTGGGGGTAATAAAAAAACAAACCAAAGTTTTCCAGCAATTAGTAGTAGTTGACCGAGTTACCCATGCATGGGCCCACACCTCCTCAGCTATTGACATGTTTAATTCCTTTTCCCAGCGCTCCCTAATGTAGTTTGTCGAGTTTTTATTCATTAAAGTGAATCCCTTATATAATTTGCCTACGATGCCTTTACTGTTTTTTGAATTATATGCATCAATAAATAGCTGGATTATTTTTGAAGGCTCAACAGAGTCATGAGTTCTTATTTACGTTAAAAAAACATGAGGCACCCCAATGCTGACTGTATATGTATGTCCATTAAAGACAACTCAATGTCTTTCCACTTAGCCTCATATACTGGGTTACACCAACACCAGAGGGGTCTCAGCTGCGCTGACAAGTAGTAGTCTTTAAGACAAGGTAGGGCCATGCCCCCCGCCTCCCCGGGCAGCTGTAATGTTGAATATCTAATTCTGGGTCTTGTATTATTCCAAATAAACCTAGACAAGTGCCTGTCCCATTCCCTAAACTGTTTAAGAGGCACCTCCACTGGGAGTGCTGTAAACAGGTATAACAATCTTGGGAGGATGTTCATTTTAATAGTCCTTATTAGAATAGAATAGAATGCCTTTATTGTCATTATACCTTGTATAATGAAATTAGAGCAGCTCCTTCAGTGCAAAAATCGAGTATAATAAAATACAAATAAATACAATAAAACACGATTTCAATAATATTAAAAATAAATTATGGGGCGGAGGTTTAGCTCAGTTGGTAGAGCATCCACCCCATGTATTGAGGCTGTTAGTCCTCTGCAGCGGCCGCTGGTTCGACTCCCGCCCTCGGCCCTTTGCTGCGTGTCATCCCCTCTCTCTCTACCCCATTTCCTGTCCACTCTTCAGCTGCACTATACAGTAAAGGCACAAAATGGCCAAAAAAATAACTTTAAAAAGTGGTGATGGCTTTGGGAAAGAAACTATTCTTGAATCTGTTTGTTTTGGATCTGATGCACCTGTAACGCCTTCCTGAGGGCAGCAGGTCAAACAGGGCAGAACTGGGGTGGGAAATGTCTTTTATGATGTTTTTTGCTCTGGTGAGGCAGCGGGAAGAGTAAATGTCCATCAGGGAGGGGAGAGGGCAGCCGATGATTTTCTGTGCCACCTTTACAAGTCTCTGAAGCCTCTCCCTGTCTGCCATGGTGCAGCTGCCGTACCACACTGTGATGCAGTAGGTCAGTAAGCTCTCAATTGACGAGCGGTAGAAGGACAGCAGCAGGGAGAGGTTCAGGTTGTACTATTCTGTTGCCGAGGTCGAGGGGAAGCACGGCCCACCTGTACAGATCATCATACACCTTCCTGTTAAGCTGCTTGTAATTATCATATAGCTGTGTCAAATTCTTCGTCAAAAAGACACCTAAATGCTTAATATGTGGCTGATGCCATGTTTTTTTGTTCTTCTGATCAGATCCATTAATAGAACTTGAGATTTGGAAATCCCTCTTTGATCAGGATCACGTTGACTCAACCTGCTAATGTTTTGAAAAGCTTGACAGTCAGCCAGATCATTGTGATTCTTGATTATCTGATTTTCCATCTGTTGCCATCATTAGGTTAAATTTGTTCAGTACTTTGATTCAAGTCCTTCCCCATAAACACCTTTAATTCAAATTCTAAGTGGGGTTGTTGAAATAATGCACTCATTTCAATTAATTGATTGGGAAAAAAGCAAGGGAAAAAAAGCTGATTAATCACACTCCATGGTGCCCTTTGACACAATATATCACTGAAAAGATTCCAGCCACAGTGGCTTTGTAAACATGATGGAGGCAGTTGAGGAAACTCTGGTGGGTCCCAAGAATAGATTTATTTTTTTGCTTTAACTTAAAAACACCCAGATGGAACTGTTGGTAGGAGCACCATTCTGTGCAAATTCTGCTGTAAGGAATTTTCATTCCATCAGTGTTCTTCAAGCCTGAAATAACACCTCAACACAAAGCACCTCTCAGTGAGCTCAGTCCACACTGCATAGTACAAAATATAATATATAATACACCATAACTGTTGTATACAATGGAGTTCTACTGGAGCCACACACCACCAGGAAACGTTTTCAATTAAATCAACAAATGTTTATTTTTCCAAAGTTGAGTTTCAAAGTTGAGTTTGCCATGGTTCTAGACAAGAACAGAAAATAGCATTAAGTAATGTCATCAATATCAATATCAACAAATATCAATATCACTTAATATCATCAAGTATCAAAGATATTAACTTTCATGTCAACTAAGGTCATATCAGAATAACAAATAAATAAACTCTTGAAGCAAATAAATCATCACATCAGCACATTGCAGCTTTCATTACTTACATTGATGTGGTTTCAACAGACACATGGCATTTGTTTGGAACCAAGGACAAAGGGTGAGTGTCAGTTTGGACCGCCCTTTTATAGGAGGTGTCCCAGGAAGTGGGCGTAGTCCCACTGAGACTGGTGCTGCAGATTAAAATGTTCAGTGTCTCCTTCTGGAGAGGAGGGTTAGTGCAGGGAATGAATGGATTTCTGACAATAACTATATTACAAAGTGACCGGGTTACCAGTGCAGATACCTTACATTAAAAAAAAAAAAATCAGTAAGTGCACACTGCATGGTCAAAATACAATATCAAGTATGAAATACAATTGCTATATTTTTAAGTGACAAGTTACCAATGCCTCTGCCTTATACAATGAAAATGTTTGGTACAGGCTGCACAATATAAATTACAGTAATAAATATACAATTACTACATTATAAGTGGCAAAGTCAGCAGAACGTGTACCCATGAGGGTAACATATAACATGTATGTACCTGCTATAGTAACCTCTAACGTCTGTCTGCGATCAGTGTTGACGAGACTGATGGCCAGATTTTAATTTGGTTTTTTTTTATCTAGAACCTTCAGAGCTTGATTATAAAATGATCTGATTGGATTTAAACAGTCCTG
The DNA here is from genome assembly GCA_027495735.1 of Lutjanus campechanus. Classification (NCBI taxonomy): domain Eukaryota; kingdom Metazoa; phylum Chordata; class Actinopteri; order Lutjaniformes; family Lutjanidae; genus Lutjanus; species Lutjanus campechanus. The sequence goes on along the minus strand of JAJHUR010095319.1, from coordinate 5,534 downwards.
TTAGCCTGAGACCAAGATGATTCAGAAGAGAATATGGGACAAGATCATAACATTCAGATCTGACTTCAGCAGCTTCAGGCGATAAAAGAGTTTCTGATGTGATGCAAGTTTGCAATGTTATACTTCAGGACATGACATGTCTTTCAAATATGTTTTTTTAAAGGTCAAGGAGGAGTCTAGGATTACACCTAGATATTTGCACTCATCAACATTTTGTATCCTCTGACCTCCCACAGAGATGTTTGGACATTAACTGTTTGTTTGAGTACCTGGTCACTGTTTTCTCTGTTCAGCATAAGGCAGGATAAGCTGAGCCACTCTGTTACTTTCTCTATTGTTGCGGATAATTAGCCACAACTGCTTCATCATCTTTCCCATGTGTAAAAATAATTGTGTCATCAGCGTACATGAAGGTCTCCACTTCCTCCATATGGAAGGCAGGTCGTTGATGTACATGCTGAAGAGCAGCAGTCCCAGTATTGACCCTTGTTGCACTCCTAGAGTCCAAGCTCTAGGAGATGTTTAATCCTTGATCCTTACACACAGAATGATCAGTAAGATATGATTGGACCCATTTAAGAACATTAGCAGAGAGTCGGAGAGTCCTGTAACGTCAGTGCAGCACTGGATGAAAGATGCAAGGGTCTGTCAGGGGCCCAGAAACTCACTGACCTTTTATACACACACACACTGATTACAAGCAAACAGATCACAGGTGAGGATGGTTACCTTTAGTAGCCATTCAAACCCGTTTGTGTCAACTTGTGTGCATGTTATCAGGCCAAAATCTCCAGGGTATGTAAACTTTTGATCAGGGTCATTTGGGTAGTTTCTGTTGTCATTATGATTTAAAAAGAGTAAACACAGTTGTTTGACAATAAATGGCTTCAGCCAACCACTAACCATGAGTGAAAAAAAAGTTTTTCTCTTATCATTCATCTTCTCTGAAAAATGGCCCAAAAAATCACAAATGCTGCCAGGGTATGCAAACTCTTAATATCTGAGAGATCCAGCCCACCCATAGCACTTGGTAATTATAACATTGACACCCTAATCCATGGTCTTCATTTACACCAGATAAAAGAACTGAACCAACCATTCAGTTTTTTCACTATTTTGTGATTGAATAAGATGGGTATCATTTGTACCGGAGAGAGGAAACGTGGAAGGATATTCATTTTCAGGGGTGATTCGGCCCAGTCATGATGTAGGAAGATTTATCCATCTCTCCAGTTCTTGTTTAATTTGATTCAATAGTGGGTTAAAGTTGGCTTGAAACATTTGATTGAATTTAGGTGTAATATAGATGCCTAAATATATAAAACCTGCAGACCATTTGAATGGGAAAGGATCAGGATTATCTGGCTGTTGTTGCAAATTACCCAGAGGCATCGCCTCTGATTTAGAGAAATTAACTTTGTATCCAGAAAAGGCAGCAAACCGGGCAATAATCTGAATAAGCCGAGGGACTGATACTGAAGGAACACATCATCTGCATATAATGTATTTTTATGTGATTTTTCGCCCACATCCAATCCAGCCATTAAAGGGTTTCCCCACTGTGGGACTAATAAAGGAATATCTTATCTTATCTTATCTTATCTTATCTGATAGCTTCTGCTAGAGGTTCAATCGCCATTGCAAACAAAAAAGATGACAAGGGACAGCCCCGTCTGCTACCCCTCCAAACCATAAAATTTGTGGACCTAAGACTATTTGTTATGACTGCAGCCATTGGCTGGGTATACAGGACCTCCACCCATCTAACAAAGCCATCACCTAAGCTGAACCGTTCAAGTGTAAAAAATAAATAAGACCATTCGACTCGGTCAAAAGCTTTTTCCGCATTTAGGGAAATCACAAGACCATCTATTGCCTGCTGTTCAGATAGTTGAATAATATTTAGCAATCTTCTAATGTTGTTATAAGAATTACGGCCCTTAATAAAGCCAGTTTGATCCTCCTTCACTATGATTGGTAGAAGGCTTTCTAAGCGTCTTGCTAAAACTTTGGAAAGAATTTTTAAATCTACATTCAGTAGCGAGATTGGCCTATACGAGGCGCAATCCTCAGGGCATTTCCCTTTTTTAAGAATCAGAGAGATATTGACTTCTCTGAAATGATGGTGGGAGGGTGCCACACTCAAAGGAGTGGTTGAACATATCCATCAGGCTCTAATAAAAGACTTTGAAATTCTTTATAGAACTCACTACCGAGACCATCACTGCCTGGTGCTTTGCCTGTTTGAAGAAGTTGAATGGCCTCACGCAATTCAGCCGCATTTAATTTAGATTTCTGATCTTGCGATATAGTTGGGAGATCATGTTCAGAGAAGAAAGCTTCCATTAGTGTTTTGGCATTACTAACTTGTTCTGACCAATATAATTTTGTTTAAAAATTCCTAAAAGTGTCATTAATTAGTTTAGAATCAGAAGAGCAAGTGTTACGGGTGGGTGTAAAGTCAATGGAAAATAACACTGGAGGTGGACCCAAAATTGCAGACGAGAGCACTGGTGCAAAGTTCAAAGGACTTAATAGTAAAACAAAACAAAGCAAAGGGTAACAAATGCAGGCTTACTTAAACGAAGGGATCCAAAAGAAATCAAAGCCAGGCAAAAATCCAAAAATCCAAAAAACACCAAAAAGGGGAAAATAAATCCAACAAACACCGGTGGAACACAGAGAATGCACGGGAATTCCAAAAAGGGAAAAAACACAGAAAAACACTGGAGAACACACTGGGAAGACACGGGAAACTTAACACCAAATCAACACGACGAACCAACAAGGACAAAGAGACACTCAGGGACTAAATAGACAGGGAGGTAATCAAACACAGGTGGGTGGACAACGACAGGTGAACGAAATCAATAATCAACAAAGGGCGGGAAAAGGACAAAGACAGGAAGTAAAAACAACAAGGACACACAAGAGAAAACCAATACTACAAAATAAAACAGGAAGTAACCAACAAAAACACAACCATGACAGCAAGTCCCTGACCCATCTAAAATTGACTCAATAATTTGAGAAGCCCTTCGCTTCTTTGTTAAATTGGCTAAATATCTTCCTGGTTTTTCCCCATGTTCAAATAATCTTTGTTTTGCATATCCTAATTTTTCCCTGCCTTCTTCGTTAACAGGGAGTTTAACGTGGAGCGAATAGCAGTAATTTCCTTCAATTTACCTGCTGTAGGTTTCTTGACATATTCCCTTTCTAATATACTTAGCCTTGTTTATAATAAAGCTTGTTGTTTAATATTTTTTACGTCTTTTGGTAGCAGTATAGGATATGATTAACCCCCTGGCATAGGCCTTGGAGGTCTCCCAGAGCAAAAATGAATTATATCATTAACTTTATTAAGCCGACTATGTTGAACATTGAAGCGCGCACGGTGAGATCCATCTGCTGCGCTCAACAGCCTCTGAACACCAACAGAATATAGATTTTAAAAACACCAAATGACTTGATTTAATGAATTTCATTAAAAATATGAAGAATTGTAAAATATAATTTCCATGAGCCTCTTCAGTCAGACAGAGACAGATCGAAGGCTGAACCTGACATTTCATCTTCACGTGCAGCTGTAGTGAAGGTCACCATTTATATTATGTTTATTATAATGCTGATTAATGTTGAAATGATGTTCTTCTGTCTCGGTAATAATCATTAATACCACTAGATAATGTCATGTGATCAAAATGTGTCATTTTCAGGAAAATATTGATCCCTAGCCCTCATCACATCACATTTTATAGGCCCATATTTTAGTTTAAAGACAGCCCAACTGGTAGAGCATGAGTATGTATGGTGATAAGTGTTTAGTGTTTTGATATTGTGGAGTATCTGAGTCTGTACATTAATAAAAACAGGTATTGAAAGTACAATGAGGGAAAAACAAACACATGCTGTTGAAAATGTTTGATTAAAAACAGCATTATCTGAGAGGATGCTGTGAACAGCAGTCATGTTTCTCTGCTGCATCATTAGTCTTCTTCTTTATCACGTATCATCATGTGCAGGTAACTTTCTTTTTTTTTTTTCTTTACTGTGATATTCCTCAGGCGTGTTGATATGGACGAGAATTTTTCCTGAAACGGAGCCAAAACACTCGTCTGGACGGAGATTTGGTTTTAATACGCTGTTTTTAAAAATACCTGTGTATGTGTGAAGTAGGCCTTAGATAGATTAGCAGGTGATCTTTAGGAGGTGTAGCCTCATTTATAATATAATATTAGACTGTAGTAAAATTAATATGGCAACACTTGTCAGTTATTTTCCTTTTATAAGTGATCAATCAGTGCGTGCAGCATTGATTAATACACTTTCAGCAAGTAAAAGACAGCTCCAGCTTACGATGTACGTTAAACACTCCCCAGATCATTTCCACATCAAAGTGAGGTTTACTTATACTTGGTTTTCTGCTGAAGTCAAACTTAAGATCAGAATTGTTCCGAAGTTTGTTTTATAAATGAGGCTCCTGCATTCAAAACCTGATTGAAGTAAAAATATGTGAATATTATCATCAAAATGTTCTTAAAGTCGCCCACTTAAAGTAAAAACAGTCATTGTGCAGTAAAATGCTCCCTGTCAGTGTTTTACTGTTATATCTGATATTTATCTGAGCTCATTTTAACTACTTTAAATTCTGTTAGATAGTTTAATCTGCAGCAAAGCATCATGGTCTATCAGATCGTCATATGTTTGTAGCTTGAGTGTCCTGTTAGAACCACATATCTGTAAAAAGTCAGTAAAAACAGACGGTTTTCAGCTTTGTGACGATGTATTTTCCAGCTGATCCAAGAGGGTTTTTAAAGAGTTTATTTATCTGAATAAAGAGGAGAATTTTCCAAAAGATAAAAAGTTGTAATCTGAATAGTAACTAGTAACTAAAGCTGTCATGTTAATTTTCACTTAACTTACGATTCTATAGAAAATATTCTCTTCAATAAATATTGTTTGTTTCTACATCATTCTGTTGTGTGGTTTAAAGGAGGGAGGAGTGGTCACACCTGACACCACAGGTGTATAAATAATGAGGCTGTAACGATTCACTCATGCATCTGATGCATCAGACTTTAATATGTACGATACGAGTGCATCAGTTCAGACGGCCTGTATCGGTAAGAAGATGAACATGAATCAGGAACAAATCGATGCAGCACTAGCGTATCAATACATCTCATTAGGATTCACATGTTTCATTTTTGGCATCAAGGAGCTGCCACTCTAAGTTTCCTCCGTTTCCTCTCTCCTTCTGTCTCTGTCTGCACTGCTCTTACTGGACGCCTGCTACTGCAATCACACAAAACAAGCGCTCCCTCCTCCCTCTCCTGTGTCTCCTCCTCATTTACTCAGAACAGACCACACTGAAAACAGAAGTGACATTGTACCATCTGACACCACCAAACTTTCATAACGCACAAGTGTAGAATAAGTTTGTGTTTTAGCTGAGAAACTCTGCTGCAAATCATTTCTGTAAAACGTGTCTGACAGCAGAGAACAGAGACACGAGTCTGACCCACAGAGACGTC
>JAJHUR010095315.1:0-20609 GCA_027495735.1 Lutjanus campechanus | reverse complement strand
GTGGACGCGGCTAGGGTGATAAAATGAGTAAATATCACAATATGTTTGACCAAATACCTCAATATTGCTACAATGCTGTAAGGATGACTGTTGGTCTTTTCACAAAATATTAAGCCAATGTCATTTTTTGATAAATGATCATCATTAATGTGGATATAAAGACTAAGCGGGTAAAGAAAAGTAATAGACCAGCTAGAACAGTCTGGTAAGTTTGCATTCACATTTACAGGTCCAGTGTGTAAGATTTAGGGGGATTTATTGGCAGAATGTCCCATAAATTGAATATAATACTCACAAGTGTGTTTTCATTTGTTAATACCTGAAAATAAAATAAGAATTGTTGTGTTTTCATTACCTTAGTGACAGGTGTTTATAGGGTACAGTATCACAGAATAGACAAACCAGGTACTGACTAGGTGTGGCCTTTAATGTTTTTCATGGTAGGGTTGGGCAGTTTGTTAAACGTTCCCAAACCTGCCACCGCCGGCACAGCAACCAACGCTCACGATACATTTGCGCAGATGTATATGTGCAACATGTGTAAGCTGCAAGTTTGCTATGTTATGTTTGCAACATCCAATAAATTAACAAAATGAATTCACAAAATGTCGAGAAAGAAAATAAGATGAGTTTTAATTGCCTCGTTACCTGCAAAAAACACACTTCACTGGAATGGACTCAGCTGATAGCTGATAGGTGATATATAATATCTTTGAACTATTTTACCGTGACAATAAAAAATAATTGCACTGTTCTTTCTGGACTTGCAGAGAGCTGAGACTTTGCAAGCATGGATGTGGTGTCACCAGAGCTCAACAGCCTCCTTCCTGATGAGATCATGGATACTGAGGCCATAGAGGACATCCCTCAATCCCAGCCCGACGGCACCGCGGCCCAGTCGCAGCCCAGTGACGACACATCGGTCCCGATGGAAACGGATACGCCCGCGGCATCAGAAAATTTGAGCCTGTCTTCTGATGCCACTCCAACAGAACACACTCAGACTCTGACCACCTCCACCCCCACGGACTCCACATTCAGCATCAGCTCCGGAAGTCAGCTTCCCATCTCAATTTCTAGCACATCATCGCCCCTTCTTACCCTCAAACCATCCATGGCTACGTCCACAGCCACCACCAAAACCACAGACAGTGTGACTGGGACCAGTGTCACCACGAGTGGGCTACAGAAGCTCACAGCTCCGTTCACCATCTCTGCTGCGAACCACCAGATCATTCTCAACAAGGTGGCCTCATCTCAAGCCACAGAGGCAGCAAAGTCTGCAGGTACTCAGACCCAGGTCATCAAGCAGGACGGACAGAAACTTTTGGTGACAGCTATAGGAAAGTCGGGGCAGCCTATAGTGCTGCAGTTGCCCCACACAGGCAGCAAGCCTGGTGTTTCACAGACTTCAGGAGACGCCAAATCTCAGACTCCACAGTTTAAAGTGGTGACTATTGGTGGGAGGTCGGAGCTGAAGCCAGTGGTGGGGAGTGCTGCCAACCAGGTGACCACGTTACAGGCCCAGCAGCTGAAGACAGTGCAGGTAACATTGACTGATTTGTGTCACAGTGAAATATTTAAACAAATTAATATTATTTGACAATTTAATATTACAGACATCTGATCATTTCAACACATAATAGTGTTGAGTCAGACATAATTGCTGTTGCAGATTTTTGCTTTGGGCAGCAAGTCTGCAAACAGTGTTTACAAAATATTTATTAGCTGTTTCTTTGCAGCTGCATCTTTTTTCTCGAAACCCACTTTGGTGTTTGGAGAAGAGGTCAGGGCAACGGATGTGACGATATATTAGTGTGTCAGCGAAAACGTATATATGCACAAAATGTTCGGGGTTATATCTTTGCTGCAAGTAAGACAGTATTCCTACTAAGATGCTAACATGGCTAATGAAAATGGATATTGCACTGTTTACATGCAGCTGTGCAAATTCCAATGAACAAACACAGCCTCCCGCTTTCAACCGTCTTCTTGAAAAGGTCGACGTTGTGATATTTGTGCATATAAAAACCTGTTCATATCCAAGTTTTTCATAATGTTTCAAAGTATTTTTTTCCCTCTTCTGAACAGAAATGTGGGCTTTTCTTTTGTGCATGTAGCTCCACCTCAGCCTAGCAAACTGTTTACTAGTTGGTTTGTTTGCATCAAGCAGAGCTGACCGTAAACAGGCAAGAAGAAGTGCGACAAACTGTGGTTAAAAACCCCAATTAAGACGCATATTCTGAATGTGCTGCATACACACCCAAAAATGCTCCTAAAACCCAAATAATCAAATTCAGGATGTTGACATATTTGGAATAATAGTGAAAAAATAGTTTGCATTCAAATATAGTCACTGTGACCTCAGTGAGGAAACTAGATCAGATACATCTGATTGTCTAGTGTTGCCTTTCCTGTAAGTTTGCTAAAAAAAAAAAAAGAGCAGGTTCAGTATTGTTTCTAATTTTGAAAGTGCGACTACCTTTTTGTTTACATTTTTAAATTGTGACATCATAGCCTGTAGAGTTAAAGAGTTTTTCTGAAGGTGATGATCTTGCTTAAACAGAACACAAACATATCTATAGTTTGATGCACACATGCACAAAACTGTACAAATGGTAAAAAAAAAAAAAATGGACAGCTAATAATATGTTAAACGATGGGATATTTGCTTAAATATCATAAATCTTATATATCTGTCAGGCCGTTGTTGCTGGTTTACTGTGAATTATGGCAGCCTGAATATTCATTAATATCTCTCTAAATTAAAGTACTTTTCAGGCAGAGAAACTAGTGATGCACAAATCTGATACACTGGTGCTGATACCATCCAGTATATAATTAACCGGGTCAGGTATTTGCAGATGTAACCAATTTACATTAATTACTATTTCTTAGTGACTGCTGTCGTATAATTAAAATCTGCACAAGAATAAACATCTCCATTTGTGCTCAGCGAGGTATATGGATTATAAGATGAGATGAAAACGCAACAAAACAAGCTACTAATGGCAGTAATTAAAGATTAAAGTAGAAATCGTTATAGTGTGTGTGTTAAGTTGCAAATGTGTAAAACGAATGCGTGTAAATCTGACTGATTATCTCCACAGATCGCTAAGAAAACACCAACTTCCTCAGCTGCACCAATCAAGTTCATCATCACGAAAACCGTTAACAGCAAAGGTCTGAGTGCTCAGACGTCAGTGTCTCCTGTTATTGCAGGTAAGTTTATTTGCATTATTGTTGTGTGATTATTTAATTTAAGACTATATAGTTTTTAAATAACTGTTTCTGCTGTAATTAAGCCACATTTTCTGACATCTGTGTCTTTATAGGACGGGTCCTGACACAGAATTCCCCAGTGATGCCCCAGAGGACCATTACTATCTCTGAGCCCCACAACACTAGTATACAGAGTATCGCTGGAAAAAAGATCGCTATTTCACCCCTGAAGACTCCCAGCAAGGTAAATTCTGCAGACTGGTTCTCATTTACAAAACAAAGGATTCCTTTAATCGTTTTATTGGTGTCGAGTTTCCCACTTATTTTCATTTTATTTCTATAATAATGAGCTCTGCTTCAGAAACTGCAGTTTGCGGTAAAGTACAGGTGTCGTTAATAACCTTAACGATGTTCCTTTTAAGAGAGCCCGTAAGTCACGTCAGTCAGGAGACACAATACCAGAGCCCTGGAGCTGACACAACAATATAAAAGACGGCAATCATTAATGTTATTATACGCAAGTGTGTGAGGAGGGTCTGTTAGTATTTAAGGCTACATTTCAGCAGTTTTTCATTTAGTTTCTGCAACAATAAATCTTGATTTTAACCTTCAGCTGCATTTATTACAACCATCCTAATTTAAGCAGCTTGTTTGTTTACATGTGTGGGACAAAAAAATAATAATATGTAAGAATATTAAAATGCGATATCATCTTTACCAGGTCAGTAGTTGGATTGATTTTATTGGACTGTCCTTGTGTGTCTCTGCCAGGTGACCGTGGTATCTGTGGCTTCCCCGACCTCCAGCGCCTCTCAGAAGTCCGTGGCGCTGCCTGTTAATGTAGCACTTGGCCAGCAGATCCTCACAGTCCAGCAGTCCACATCTGCATCTCCAGTGAAGGTGGCCACCAGCCAAACCACGGCACAGGTGAGCTGGGCACGCCTAATGCAGACTTGATTTGAGAAGATTTAATTTGAGCGTGTGGAGAAACTTGTTTTTGTTAAGCTGACACCTTCTCCTGCTGCTGTATTTCAGCACAGCAGAGTCATGGTCCCCTCTAATGTAGAAACAAGCGCACACAGTGTGTCAAGTTTACCTCAGAAACATGCAGCATGTCAAAATGACAGGAGTGACACACGAAAACAGTTGAAAGTAGGGATACAACTAACATTGTCAATTATTTTCTGAAATGACTAATTCATCATTTGGTCTAAAAATGTCAGAAAATGTCAGAAAATGGTGAAGTTTCTGTTTCTGCATTAAAACTTGCTGAATGAATTAATAGTTTATCAAAAAAGCTGCAGAAAAATCTGGTGTTTGACTTCTCATGGGCTATTCAGCTTAAACAGCAAGTGGGCCAAATATGAAAATCACTGGGGATTCTTGGGCCACACAGAATACTTTGTCGATTAATGGCTACAATTAACTCTTACAGCATAATGTTGATAGACATATTCATCTGATCCCTCAGGGAAACTGGCAGAAAACTAGTCATGATTTGACTTGCGGTGCCTCTTCACATTGTAGTCTTTCCTCATGTCTTACCGCATTTGTTGCACAACAAACATACTGGTTTATTACTAGTCGCTGCTGGCAAAGTAAATAAACGCTTGCCAGTCCATTCACTCTGGAACTGGTGATTTCACAATCAACTTGAGCTTTGAGAGAGACATCACATGCATGCCAGCCTGATTTTCAGGCAGCTTCTTGCAGGCCGTAGAAAAATGAAAAGGGACAATATCTGCCCGGAGGCCGGTCGTAGCTGTTTCAGGTCTTCATAGTAGTTTGAAACTCACCTTAACAGCCATAAAACCCTTGTCACCTGCTCCAAAGCAGGGCCTTTGCACTGTGGGTCAGCAGTGGGTAGATAGTGTAGCGTGACGAATGCATTAAACCACACAGCGTGCACAGTAAAGCAGCATAATTAAAGGATTGTATGTAGGCATAAAATTTGATTTGTCTGGTGAGTTTTCTCCCACAACTGACCGTTGTCTGTTTGCTGCCTTGTGTACAATTTGTTTCTTTTGGTTTTATTGTGGTAAAGATAACAACACATTCAAACTGAAACTGCACTGCTTTAAGGATGCACCTTTTACCTGTTTACAGAGCGTAAATTATATTATGTGCAATAAAGTTAAAGCTGTTCATACTCTTGTTATTAAGCCATCAGGTTCCTCCTTTCATCACAAATGGCTGTAGTTGCTCTGGACCTTTATAATCTAAGACAGTTTGGAACAATCTTTGGTCTGGTCCTCACACCATATTTTGCACTGTTGCACTTTGTTGGAGGAAGTAGAGCCCAGGATTGGAGCAGCAGCTGTTAGAAACGTTTTTTATGGCCCTCAACAAAAAGCTTTCGGTTTAACATATCCTTGATTTTCATGCAAAAAAGCTCAGTCTTCTCTTGTATCTGAACATTTTTCAGAATATTAAACCAGTGCAGTCTGTGGCCGTGGGAGGGGTCGGCGGCTCCCAGTTCAAGACCATCATCCCACTGGCCTCCCAGCCGAACGTGCAGCAGATTCAGGTGCCTGGCAGCAGGTTCCACTACGTCCGCCTCGTCACAGCGACCACAGCCAGCAGCACGGGACAGCCAAGCGGTCCCAGCACCAGCTCGATACAGACAGGTGACTGAAAAAAGAGACCTTTTGATAGTTTTTCTTCTCACCATGCGGAAGATCTGAACTTAGGATGCTTAATGTCCCACAGCTAAACCGATGGTGGTCGGTACAGGAGCAGTCAGGATGTCTGTCCCCATCGTCCCAGCACAGACCATCAAACAGGTAACTTCAGGTTTATTCAAACAGAGCTTTCTGTGGCGTGTATCTCGAGCTGCATTCATGGGTTTTATCCCCTGCAGGTGGCTCCTAAGCCCCTGACGTCAGCAGCAGTCGTAACCACCCCTCAGACCCAGCAACGCCTCATCATGCCTGCAACTCCGCTGCCGCAGATCCAGCCCAACTTCACCAACCTCCCCCCAGGCACCGTTCTGGCACCAGCTCCAGGAGGCGGCAACGTGGGCTACGCAGTCGTGCCAGCACAATATGTCACACAGGTTAGTGGTGTTTTTGGTGTTTTTTTTAAATTCACTACTCTGTGATGTTCATTAATTTTCCGTTTATGTCTCCTGCAGCTCCAGCAGTCACCATTTGTGACCCTCGCCAGCAGCTCCGGTTTCCCTCAGTCCACTGGGATCCAGACTCAGGCGAGATTGCCGCTCAATGGGTAAGGATGGATATGAAGACGGTCCTTATTTGATGTGGGACAGATGTCTCTTATTTCCAGGAACCCTGTCTCTGTTTGGCTGGCACTCATTGCCTCCTCTGGTTATGGTTAGGGTTAGCCAATCAGAAGCAGAAAAGGGACAGGTCTTCCCGGAGTGTGGGTGGGAAAAATAACAAGGGACAGACCAACAAAATAATTTATCTTCTGTTTTGTCTCACAAGAAAATATTGTATTAATATAGTTTTCTGGGGCATTTTTATTAATGAAAAACAGGGTCACATGATAGATTTATTTTTTCTTTTGGCTGGTGAGTGAAGCAAATCTACCAGCCACTTGTTTTACGATGATTGTGCTTTGCACTGGTGCTAATTTTGGTGCCCGAGTGAGAACAGAAATAGTAAATGGTAAAAACTGTCATTCTAAGCTACAAAACTATACTACAAGTGTGACCTTCCTAATCTCTACTGTGACAGTATAGTTGTTTTAATTATTGATTATTAAATTATCTCAGTTAGATTATTGTTCAAGTTGTATTGACCATTTTATAAATGAAAGCTTTGCTGCTTTACAACATACATTTTCTTAAGAAAAACCTCACGTGTGGCAGTGTGGAGGCCTTGGGGCTAAGATGCACGTAAACCGCAAGCTCCCCGGTTTGAATTCGGGCGTTGACTTATGTGTTATGCCATCCTTCTCCTCCCCCACTCACAGTTCCTGTCTGCCTCTTGACTCTACACTGTCTATTCAAAAAGACATTTTAACTGAAATTTAAATAAAAAAGATTATATTAACTTTTTAAAAAGTTTATAAACTTGATTCATTGGTTTAATGTGCTTTGATTTCATTTTAATCTGATTAATGTTATTTATTGTCTCATAGTGTGTCAACAGCAGAAACGACCTCAAGACCAAGGAAACCGTGCAACTGCACCAAGTCGCAGTGTCTCAAACTGTAAGTGTGACTGTGGTTAAGACCTGATTTTTCCAGTGCTGTCTTTGTTTGAGAGAAGAAGTATGTCAGTAAAGCATGTCAGTCCACCTCTTTTTGTGTTTTGGGAGCATATCCACACTAATATGTTTTTGTTTTAAAATGCATTTTTACTCTGGACGGGCGGAAACTGAGACTTTTTAAAACAATGATGCAGACACTCTCCTTTACTTCCTGATTGGGTCTTATAAGTCGCGATGTGTCCTTCCCAGCTTCATCACACCCGTACCCCTATTGACCCTTTTCCAGAAGAAAACAAACAAACATCAGCCTTGACAACCAAGGGTTAAGTCAACATGGATAACAAATTACAGGCGTTGCTGACCATGTTGTCTATGCTTGCAGCTTTTGTGCAGTTCTATCATTTTAATTTGATAATTCTACCACTGTCTACCTCTTTATTCGTAGTATTTTCTGCATCTAAGCCACCAACCGTCGAGTAGACAATCTGCTTCCTGTTGACACCGTCACGTGTGTGCCCACTGTACATGTATGGTCATGTGACATGAGTTTTCAGACGTGCTATCATGGATGGAGATTATTTCTGAACAGTGTTAAAATCTTCTTGTGGACGGAGATCATTTTCGTCAAAACATATTAGTGTGGATGCAGCTGAAGATTTAGGCTGCTGTCTCAGTCTTACTCAGGCTGCTTTATTAAATGGAGCTGTTTTTCTTTCCCTAGATACTGTGACTGCTTTGCAAACGGGGAGTTCTGCAATAATTGTAACTGCAATAACTGCTTCAACAATCTGGAACATGAAACAGAACGTCTCAAAGCTATAAAGGTGAGGTGCAGGGTTTGTGAGTTGTGTTACTGGGCTGAGTTGCTTCCTCTCAGACCGATGAATCGAGGTTAAAATGTGTTTTGTTATTTTTCTCAGACGTGTCTGGACCGGAACCCAGAGGCCTTCAAACCTAAAATTGGAAAAGGCAAAGAAGGAGAGTCAGACCGCCGACACAGCAAAGGCTGCAACTGCAAACGATCGGGCTGCCTGAAGAACTACTGCGAGTGCTACGAGGTGGGTTTCCCTCCCTGACGCATTATTCACAGGAGCTGTGTCTCTTTCATTAAACAGACTGTTGTTTAATTTTGTATATCTGCTTTGTTTCACCCCGAAGGCGAAGATCATGTGCTCGTCCATTTGTAAGTGCATCGGCTGCAAGAACTTCGAGGAGAGCCCGGAGAGGAAGACGCTGATGCACTTGGCTGACGCAGCAGAAGTCAGAGTTCAGCAGCAGACGGCAGCTAAGACCAAGCTGTCCTCACAGATCTCAGACCTGCTCATGAGGACGACGCCTGTCATTTCAAGTGGAGGCGGGAGGTACTGTTTCACTTTTTCTGTACGACAAGTTACAGCTGAAGTTGTTTACGATGATGCATTTTCTTCCTTGGGACCTTTTATGATTTAAAGGTCCAGTGTGTAAGATTTAAGGGCGTCTGTTGGCAGAATATGGCAGAAAAATGGAGGAGGGGAGGGGGAGAGGGAGTGCGGGAGTGCATCACCCCTCACCTGACTTTCACACAGATGTGTGACATACGTTTGTATCACTGTGGGATCGCTGTCACACACTTTCTAATCAGACAAAGCACGCACAGTAGGATACAAGCACAGCAGTTTTAACAGCTTTTTGCCCGTCAGGGAAAATAACCTGCGCTGAAGTGCTTACCTGTTACTAAATTAATTTAATAAATATAGGCTATACCTGTCTTATCAATTACATGGTCACTTCCTGATCAGATCTAATGATCAGGAGATTGATTTATTGTCAGTTTAGCTTTTGAAATAGTGCTAAAATCACATCTGATGCATAATTGCACAATTAATCTAAATTTGATCAAAATCTCAATATGGCTTTCTGCCATTTTTAATTTTAATTAATTAATTAATTAAAAGACATGAAGTCTGATGTATTTTCTCTCTGACTTCTTGTTTTCATCTCCCTGCAGGTTGCCGTATACGTTTGTAACAAAGGAGGTGCTCGAAGCGACGTGCGAGTGTCTGCTGGAACAGGCCAAAAGGGCAGAACAGACTCATCAGCCTCAGGCCGAAGCGGAGAGGTTGATCCTGGAGGAGTTCGGACACTGCCTCATGAGGATAATCAGCTCCGCGGGGAAAGCCAAAGCAGACTGTGCCTCCATCAACTGCTAGGCGGAGCGCTCTGGCTCTCCCCCCCGCCCTCTGACGCACCCCAGCTGTGGATTACTCTGCACTCTGTCTCGGGACCCCTGGGGGCTTCTCTCCTGCAGGGAAACAGGTTGTCTCCCTCGTCAAAAGGCAGAACAATGGCCTGAAAGTAGATTCCCTTGGCCTCGAGCGAGCTGAGACCAGCTGGAATAATAAACATGGGACACAGACTCTGACTGGAGGACAAATGGACGGAGCAAACCGCCTTTGATGGACCTTAAAAACTGATCTCACACTTGTTCACCTGGCTGTGATGGACAAAAAAAAAAAGACTGAGCAAGGTGAAAAGGAATTAAATCGTTTCCTCACTTTATTTTCCCTACACAGCCCTATCAGATCTGTTTTTCCCCCCTCAAACTTGTGTTCTTCCATTTTATTCTATTTTCTTTCATTCTTTCCCTTTTTTTGAGGTTTTCGGAAAAGAAACGCCTGTAATTTTTATGTAATCATTTGTGCTTACAGTAGACAAACAGAACATGTATCTTTTGATATTTATTTTGACAAGTATTTGTATTCATTGTGAGCGCTAATATTGTGTGGCTTATAGTGCTGCAAACTGTTGATTAATTATTAACCGAGGCTAGGCTAAATTGTTTAAAATGAGTAGATGAAATCTGACATTTTATCCCTAAAGAGGTAGGATAAATGCACACACATAATGCATTATGCACACACACACACAAACACTGCACTGCAGCACAGAATATGGCTCAATTGGCGGAGATACACAATTCTTCTGATTCTGTTTTATTAGTCACATGCTTACTGTACATTAAAACACCATGAATGGAAAAATAATTGAGATCTACAGTACATGACTTGTTAAATGATGTTCCTGATAGTTGCTCCTTCCAGAGGCGAGCAGGTTAATGGAACACCAGAACACAAAACAGATGCGTGATCCGTCCAAGGCTGGTCTGATGTCACAGAGCTAACATCCATTTTGGCTTTTCATAGCAGGTAAAGCACAGGAGTAATTAATAACATTAATAAAATTAAAAAATGGCTGCATTTCATTTACTTTGCATGTTCCAGGGTCCTGGTATTGTGTTTTCTGGCTTAATTTAAAGGGATAGTTCGGATTATTTGAAGTGGGAGTCCCAGTTGTAGGACAAGGTCTGCAGCAGAACGTATTTTAGCCACTATCAATATCTATTTAAGTGTATGTGTGTATGCTATATGTAGAATATTTTCACCGCTTTATCCTTCCACCAGACAGCCTTTTTTGACGGGAAACAAGCCATATTTTGCTCTCTCCAAAACCAACCAAACTCCATGGGCAAATTCAGTAATTTTACTTAGCAGAAGACAGGAGTTGCAGGTCTACCGCTGCCTCGATCTGTTAGTTATTTTGTGTTATTGTGTGACTTCTGTGTTTTTAAAGGTTAGTTTGGATTCACCAAAATCACACAATAACACAAACAAACTAACGGAGCGACGCAGCGGTAAACCTGCAGCTCCTTTGTTCTGTGAGGTAAAATTACTGTTTTTTTGAATGGAATTTGGTTGAGCGAGAAAGGGAAGTATTTGGCTGATTACAGATCAACACCTCATACAGCCCCACTTTGAAAAATAGGAACTATCCCTTTAAGGTGCTAGTATAGGGTCATTCCTATGTTCTTAGGGTCATATGTTCCCCAGATTTCTATGGCACATAATTAAAATTTTGATTCGGGTGTATTATGTTAGGTGTAGCCCTGAGATGCTAACTTGAAGCAGAGATGAGGACCAGAGTACTCTAAATGTAACTAAGTTGATGCTGTACCAGAGAAATGTACTTTTTACTTCTCTACATTAATCTGTCAGTTTTAGTTACAATCTTACAAATTAAGATTATTACACATATGAAGAGTATGTAATGTTTTGTTATAAATACCCAACGATTAGTTGATTGACAGAAAAAATCATTTGCATCTCCTTAAATAATAATAAATGAGATGCAAAATAAATAAGTTAATTTTTCATGTAAAACATTTAATCGTTCCAATGTAACAAATATGAAGATTTGCTGCTCTTTTTTTTGTGATAGTTTTAAGAATTTTTGTGTAATTTTTAAAATAATTTTTAGGTTTGGACTGTTGGTTGGACAAACAAGCAGGGCTGCAGCTGATTATATTCACGATTAATAGTTGTTTGCCTTTAAAATGATGAGAAATGTTGATCGGTGTTTCCAAAAGCCCAAGATGATGTCCTTAAATGTCTCGTTTTATCCACAATCCATAAATATTGAGTTTACTGTCATAAAGGAGTAAAGAAACAAGAAAATACTCACATTTAAGAAGCTGAAATCAGATTATTTTTTACTTTTTTTCTTCAAAAATTACTCAAACAGATTTAGTTTGCGATTAATTTAATAATTAAAACAAGCTAAACTAAACTAAACTAAACTAATGCTGTAATGATATATATTACAGAATAGTCAGGGGACATTTTATGCATGGATTATTTTTAAGACTATAAGTACATTTTTCTGATTATACTTACATATCTTTACTTACATAACATTTTCAATGCAGGACTTGTACTTGAAAGATTTTTTTTTTTTACGGTGTGGAGTTCTTTAATTCCATTTAAATGATCTCAGAACTTTTCCCATCACTGCCCGCAACTACATTTTGTTCTTTTCCAAACTTTGTTCTTAAACCCCGAACAACACTGACTCATGACTTGAGGCAATTTGTCAGGCTTTGTGCAAAGAGGCACAAAAGGCTTTTATACAACTTCTTTCACACATGCACTAGTTCTCTCCGACACCTGCTGACAGACTTTGATGTGTAAAATCGACGGACTTCTTTGTATGTAACACTGGGAGAGAGGCACATCTATGCGCATGCGCAGTCGTCTAAACAAATCAGAGGAGAAGTAGAACAGCCCGCGCAGTAGGTGGCGGCAACGCACCCACAAGTTAACCAGAAGAGGAAGAAGAAAAGACGGAAAAAGTTAGTAAAGGTTGGTGTGTAGATCAGTGCACGCTGCAGGTCGTAGGAAAATGTGATTCTTCTAGACTAACTGTTATGTTTCACCTACAAGTGCTCGAACGATGCAGATTTTTTATATTAAGTCACTGTAGACATTATGGGTAGTTAGCTTGCTCGTTTTTCTCTTTTTTGCATAGTTTTTAAACGAGATTTCGTTTAGCAACGTTAGCTGGAAGTATATCTCTGCACGAGGGGGGTCCCTGATCAATAATTAGGTAAGTAAGTTGTAAATTAAATCAATTATTGCTCTGTTTTGGTGACAGTGTGTTACAGTCAGCACAGTGAGCCCGCTTCATTCAGTCAACCCACCACCACTACCAGGGCACGTGGTCAGGAACGTTAGCGCGTTCCAGTGTGTGAGAGGCGTCACGCCAAACCTCTATTTAAAATTTGTTTTTGTTTTTTTATTAACTCGCTTATCGACCAAGATTCATACTCAAAGAACCCTTACCTCAAACATTTAATTAAGTTTAAGCATCAACTGTTGAATTCGGCATACACTATTCAATCCTAACATCTCTTTTTATCCAATACTTGGGTGTACAAATGTATTAATTATTGTATAATTAAACAAGTGCAATAGTTTGACACTTTTGATGGGTTGACGTCTAAAAATCTCTTACTCTTTCGACAGATCGACTAAAGAAGAGGGCTGCAGTGTGGACGTGGCTTGCATGTATGTGTTGCAGTTCTGTCATATGTCTAAAATTTAATAGCCATCCCAATGATTATATCAATCACTACCCATCTGACCCATTCAAATGTCTGGGAAAGATTATACAAGAGCTTCTAACTGAGGGTTTTGGCACTCATCTTCTTTATAAAGAGTTTGCTGCTGTTGTGTGATGACTATTTATCTTAATATCTGCATTGTCGTTTCAGGGTCGATCTGCTGAAGTGAAAGAGTGATGATGACCTGACACAACATCTACCATTGGTACTTCACTGGTTTGTTTATATGTAATGTTATTTAATGACAAATAAATACAGATTGTGAAGAAACTTGGTGTATGTTTTGTGTTGTTTTTTTTATGGATTGTGGGATATCTGGGGAAAAGAGGTTTACCAGCCTTTTCACACATTTTATACATTCACCACCAGACTTTACCTGCTTATTACAGGTGTATTGACTTAATTAAACAAATCTGGAGGTTTCTGAAGTAGCAGTAGTGGTATTTAATCATCCTCTCTATCTTTTAACATTACCAGAATTGGGTGGCAGTGGTAGAAAGTAATTATACTCAAATACTGTACAGAAGTGCTGTATAGAGGTACTTGTGTCTCCATTTGATTCTATTTTACATTACATTTCACAGGGAATTATTGTACTTTTCACTTCCTTGACTGACATTTTGAGTTGTTGGTTATATTTCAGATGAAGATTTTACATTAAAAATGCACTGTTCAAGATGTCAGCAGTGGCACCCAGCCTTTTTGTCTTGTGATCCCCTCCAAAGAATTGTTGCCTAGTTGGGGAGCCTTGTCACATTTCTACCAAAAGCAGATAGATGGGGTTATTTAAAGAGCTATTTTAGGCTTTAAGTGGTAAAATTCAACATGTCATACAAACAGTTTTGCTTTCTTTTGTGCCCTATCATTCAAAACCCTTCATATCTAATGAAAGAACCACAGGACTAATCTACCTTACAGTGTATAAAGTTATTAAAACTAACTCTGCATCAACCAGGTACAACAATGACATGCTACGTAAACACTGATGGATCATTGTAAATCTAATGTAATTTGCTCTGCATACTCAGTACTTTTGGTCTTGTAGTACAGTTTTCTGATTAAATATTTACATATATACACTGCTACTTAAAAAATAGAATATTTGTCATAAATGCTGGGACTTAATTATACAAAATACTGTGCAGAATCTATCTACGACAATGTCAGTACAAAAAAAATAATAAAATTCATACAATTCACAGGGTTATTTGAGGTTATATTTCGTTTACTTGAGGAACTGTTCATCTTCTCCAGGATTTTGGAAATGAATTTACAAATGCATTTGATACAAAATATTTGAGTTTATGTAAATAAAATTAATAATTGATGACAAATCTTTTTCTTTTTTTTTTGTCATTCACAATAATTCCATTTTGAACAATTTAACATATTTAATATTTACTTCTTCCAGCTTCTTCTGCCTGTTTAAGGCCTTGGAGAAGATTTCTTCTGAAAATATAATGTTAGCATAATTAGCATACTAGCAGAAGTTGGAAACTAGTTTCACCATTTTATACTTAACCAATAAAATTATATTTTTATGAATAACAAATCATTGTTTTATTCTCCACAATAATCCATATTCAATACTTTTAAGAGTAACATGTTCCACATGTTTTACTTAATTCATCTTCTCTTAGGAGTAGCTTTATTATGAAAATACGCTAGCATAGTTAGCATAATTAGCATGCTAGCATGTTAGCGATAGATTTAACTCATTCAGGTATGAAATAACGTTACTTAACTGATGAATTGTATGATTAACATCAAATTAATTTTTTGTCCTCCACAATACTTTCATGTTTGGCGTAATACTTTTAAATGTAAAATGTTCAACGTGTACTGCTTCTTTTATCTTTTCCTAACTGTTGGGAGAAGATTTATTTTGAAAATGTAACGCTAGCACTGTTAGCATGCTAGCTAGAATTGCAGCAGTGTCGACGTCCCCCCGGAAGCTGTTGTTCTTCTTCGTGGAAGGAGGAGATTGTTGCTTAGTGCCACGTTGATGGAGACCAGTGGGGACGTGGAAATCTGTCTTGAGTCCGTAGCCGGGACCCGGTAGCCTCTTCTTGTGTTTTTACAGCCGTTAATCCTCAAGCAGAACCGAAAGGGGAACTTGTGCGGGCTGAGGCTGTTTGTGTTTGTCACCAATTTTATGTGTGCGTTCATGTAAAGAAGGAGAAAAGAAAGGAAGGTAAGCCGCTTTGCTAAAGTAATAAGATCTGTGTGTGTGGGTTTCTATGAGTGTGTAACTGTCTCCCCACTGTTATATTTTGCATGCACAGGCAGCTAGCAGGCTAGATAACGTAACATCCCCTTGTAGCTTTAGGACATACCGTACCACGTCCCATTCAGCTGGTACAATAAGTGACAATGAACTGCAGCCTGTTTTCTCCTTTTTAGACTTTAATTTCTCCTAATACTGAGGCTCCTGCTGCGTGGCTTTTAATTGGTCAGTCAGCTGTTAGCATGCTGCTAGCATGTACTGTACTTTTTGTTCCTTTGAACGCCTGAAGCACGTCGACTGGTTCCTCAGTTTCTTAAGAATTATTTGTATTGTCATCGCTCCTATGCAGCTCTACAATGCAGAGCCTATGTGTTAATTAATGACAGTCAAAAGTAGGCCTTTGTCTGTAACTCTGTAACTAGTGTGTTTATAACAGTAGCAGGGCTGAATGGTGAAAATACACTATGCAAAAGTGACAATAAAAGCTAAATTATTTGTTTACAAACCAATTAAAACCATAATAACCCCATTAACTTATGTCTTGATTAGTTTGAACCCTCTTATCTTTAAAGTATAGATTCACAAGATCATTTTGACACAATATTTACACCCAGTTTACAGTTTTTTAAGTGCACCATTTAGCTAAAACTAATGCAACAGTCCTGCAGTCCTTTCTTTCCTCATGTAGGTTATAATAAAACTTTTTGGAGGCTGCAGTTTGTGGTGCTAGTGTTGGACTGTAATGCAGTACAGAGAGAGGTGTTTTTGTTGTTTAGTCTACCCTTGTTTATAGAATTGGGGTGAACAAAATAATAGGAACACCTGCCAGTACAATGCAATGCACCCCAAGCACATCAACACGTCTCTAAACCGTTTTCAACAAAATACTGAACATTATAACCATCATGAAGGTAGGATTTATTGCAGGACTGCATTAGTTTTGGCTACGGCTGCATGATACAGTATTTAAAAAATCATATTGCGTCAATTTTTATGCTACGTGGTTCACGTTTGGTTCTTTTAGCATCACAGTTTTCATTCTCTCTATGAAAAAAAAGTCATGATGATGTGACATTTGTTGGGGTCTGTGCCAAACAAACACGTTTTCTTACATCTGGAGAACAGGATTTGTAGGCCAGAGTGTCTCTGCAGCACTACAGCACCTCATCATAATGTTTTTTGTCTCATTTTCCCATTATCAAAAAATGCAGCTTCTATGATTTGGATATTGCACATGGCCATGCTGTGATTTTGATAATATTTCAATTCATTGTGCAGCTTCCTTCATGAAGGTTACTATAAAACATTTTTAACTGTTTGATTCAACTGCACAGCCAGTTTGGAGGCTTGTGGTGACTTTGGAGCCTAAGCTAATTTGCAATCCTTGTCGCAAGCTGGACCTTTAAAATTTCTAAAACTTAACAACAAATACAGAAGAGACAGTACAGAATTAATGCTCAGCAATAAATACGTGCATTAAAAACACAAAAATCAGAAGTCAACAAGAAAATTCAAGCAAAACAACACAAGACACAAACTATAACACCATAAAACAAGAAGCATCATAGGAAATGAATTCTACGTGTTGATACCCTGAACAGAAAAACCTGTTTGTCCTCTTCAGGATGTACATAATAAACTGGCAAAAGCACATATTGTACATTGAGAGAATTCTCCATACAATTTGAGAGAACTGTGATCAGAGATAAAAGATAATTAGTTTCCTGTCATAGAGGACTGAAGAAACCAGAGAATATTCACATCTGAGATTTTAATTCACAGTTAATCGATTGATTGATAAATCATTGCAGTGCTGGAAATTCGAGCTGATTGTGGTGCAAGTGATGAGTATCTAAATCAGGTCCTTGCTCTGTGTTAAAAATGCTCAAAATGACTGTTTATTGTGCAGAATTCCTCATTATGTCACTATCCTGCCACCGTGACTCAGCAAGGAAACACGAAATACAAAGAGGGAATTTTAAATCACATTACTAAGTGATCTTTTCACAGCCAGCATGGACAGAGACTGATAACTCTGTCAGTTTACATATGGGCATGCAAGTGTCATTTTAAAACAGAATTGAAAAGATGTGAACCTATTTTAAAATGTATAAACTTACTATGAGCTCTCTTGTGTTCCTACTGTCAGAGTTAGAATAAATCTCACACTGTATCCTCTGTTTTCTGTGGTGATTCCTGCAGAAGCCACATGCAGAGAAACAAAAACAGAATTATAATTTTCCGTAACCACTCTCTTGTCATTACTACGCTTTTTTTTCCAGGATGAAACTTAAAGAGATCAACCGCACAGCCATCCAGAGCTGGAGTCCTGCACAGCACCACCCCATCTACCTTGCAACAGGTACGAGCATGCAGCCACCGACCGGTACAGGCCTGCGGCTGCTGCTGCTGCTATCGTGTTTTTCTAGGACATTATATCATTTTTTGTCTGTGTTAGTTTATGCAGCCACGTAAAACTAATCTGAGTCATGAGAGCGTGCACTTCACGTGTTTGTCTTTTTTGGTCTGCTGACAAATGACAACAGAACAGAAAAAGTGATGCTCCATCATTTCCAGCACCATGTGTGATATTACAAGAAAGTCTTTCGTTGCAGTTTTTTGGAGCATCTTTGTTATGTTATGCACATGTAAACCACTTATCCTGGGTTTTAGAAACCTGGATGTATTGCTGCATTTATAGTAACAATTCAAATGTGATGATAAAGGCTTCAAGAGGCTGGAAATTTTTGGTTTATGTGCCTTGAAAGTGCTTGAATGTTATTCTTAAAAAGCTTTACAAAGTCTTACACTTTGCTGTAGTTAGTAGTTGCTCCGTGAAGTCTTTTTTACTACTTAGTTGGCTCTTTAGAACTTTCTTAAGTGTATATTTTAGTAGTTTGATCAAAACAAGTTCTGATAACAAGGCAGCATCAAGTTTAATGTGATACAACATGCACCAAAGGTTCCTGTGCTCTCTTTCTGCAGGAACATCAGCCCAGCAGCTGGATGCCTCTTTTAGCACCAATGCCTCCCTGGAGTTCTTCGAGCTGGACCTGACTGAGCAGTCTCTGGACATGAAGTCATGTGGCGGCTTCTCCTCCCCTCACAGGTACCAAAAGCTGCTGCAGACTGAACTGCACTCATGTTGTTGACCTTTTTCCTCTTAGTACAGCTGCTCATCGCACACACACACACTTTTCTCTCCCCACAGATATCACAAACTGGTCTGGGGTCCGTATGGAATGGACAGCGGCGCTCACCCGTCCGGCGTCCTCATCGCAGGAGGCGAGAACGGCAACGTCATCCTGTACGACCCCGCGAAGATCATGGCCGGAGAGAGCGACGTGATCATTGCAGAGAGCGCCAGACACACGGGGCCGGTTAGAGCGCTCGACGTCAACCCGTTTCAGGTAGGATCCATTTAACTCCACTGTGGATGAACTAAAACTGAACACACGCGCTCAGTTTAAAAACAAACGCAGTGATTTATTTTGTGTTTTGTTTTCTGCTGCAGACAAACCTGGTTGCATCAGGCGGGAACGAGTCTGAAATCTACATCTGGGACATGAATAACTTTGGTTCTCCAATGACACCAGGACCAAAAACTCAGGTATTTGTTATTTTCAGTTGTGTCCATTTTCGTGTTCTTGCTTAACACTTTACTCATCGTGTTTTATTATTTACTTGTTTCGTTTTCTACAATGTGCTTTGAATTTTATTTCTTTTTTAACTACATTTTGCATTTATTTTCTGCCATAATTTGTGAATCGTCTTTATCTTTTTTTGATCATTTTCTTTTGTATATCTTAACTTTCTCTTACACCGTTTCGTACGAGTGTCAGATTTAGCAAATGCAAACTTCAGATAACCATGAAGATGACCCGCATAAACATGCCGAATGCCACCTGTTTGCATTTGATCGTATGTTACTCGTGAATTCCCATAATTAACGCCGCAATAATTCCATATAAGGCTGCACTTCCTGCTCCATATGTCGGGAAGAGTTCAGTCATGGAAATGGCATCAAAGAGGAAAAGAAGAAGAACTTTTACTAGTTCAGAGGTTGAAGTCCTGCTTTTCTCATTTCAACAGTGTCAGCAGTGGAATTAAGAGACCCGATAAAGACGAGAATGAGGAAAAAATAACACGTGCTGTTAATGCTGCGTTACCTGAGGGTCATACTGTCACTGACTTAAAGAAAAAATGGTTTCATATCAAAATGGCTTTGAAAAAACAACAACAACTCGCCATAAGAAGGCGATCGATGACTTCAGTGGGAGGAGGGAGTCATGGAGGCAGAATAAATGCCACAGTAGATGAAGATGCACTGTTGCACTGGACAACGAATTGCATAAAGCCTCCATGTGAAGATATGACTCAGTATGCCTGATGGTAATGGTAATAGCCAATTTAAATTAATGATGATATTGTTAGGATAGATTTGCTGAGTCAAACGGGATGACGTCGACATAATTATGAAGTGTTATTTATATTACAGGATGTTCAAACTCGAAATGCCTTCAAACTCTTTACTTAAGAGCTTTAAGTAAACAAAGCCCAGTGTGTACTGATGTCTGCCTCTGCGTCAGATTATGTATATAAGACTTTATGTTTTTGTCTCAAAGCCTCTGGAGGACATCAGCTGCGTGTCCTGGAACAGACAGGTCCAACACATCCTGGCCTCTGCCAGCCCGAGCGGCCGAGCCTCAGTGTGGGACCTCCGCAAGAATGACCTCATTATTAAAGTCAGCGACCACAGCAACAGAGTACGTCGGTTCTCCTGCACTCGGATCAAGTCTCACACATGCTGTCCTGTTCAATCGTTTGGTTCTCAAACTGTTTTGTCTTTTGTGTGTGTTTTTGTTTTTAGATGCATTGCTCTGGGCTGGCGTGGAACCCAGAAGTGGCCACTCAGCTGGTCGTGGCCTCAGAGGACGACCGGATGCCGGTCATCCAGATGTGGGATTTACGTTTTGCTACCTCTCCTCTCAAGATTTTAGAGAATCACACACGGTAAGGGCAGCATAAAGATTTCCTTTACAGTCTTAAA
>JAJHUR010095314.1:1350-12162 GCA_027495735.1 Lutjanus campechanus | reverse complement strand
TCCATCTTAATAATAATAATAATAATAATAATAAACTAACTGATGTATATTTCATTATCCCCCTTCCAGTGTAGGATTAGAGATCAGACAGGTGGAGGCGCTGTGGAACAAGGAACAAATGAATGAACTTGAATCAGAGTATATACTTGTCCTAACTGAACTGTTCAATGGATGAATATTGTACATGTATAAATCTAATAATTTTGCAGGTGTGTAGTGTGTGAGGAGACTGTAACTGTACATGTAGGTCAGGTGACAAAGATATGATGCAGTTCTCATGGTACAGTTTAAGTTTAGATGTATTCATGTCAATTTGATTTGATAAATGAAACTTCATGATAAAAATGGCTTTAAAAGACTGGTAAAAGGATTTTTTTAAAAAATCAAAAATATTAATACACATGCACACAGAGACAGTAAAAGCTCACACTGTATCTTACTGTAAACCAGTTGTTCTCAGACTTTTCTGCTATACCCTTTGTTAGGAGCGGAAAACCACAATGATGTCTCTGCCTGTCTATATGTTTGTCCTTTGATTCTGTTCACAACTGTTTGTCCAATCTGTTTCACACTTGGTAGGTGTGTTGTTAAGGGCCAGAGGAAGTGTCATATTTGGGTGGATGGTGGCACTGTAACAATAAATTTGCATTTTGGGCTGTAACCTTTGAACTGTAAGTCTCAGAAACATTTTTTCCCCTTTCTTTTCCTTTCTGTGGGTCCAGACGAATCTATCCTTAAAAGTCACACCCATCTGCATCTAGATTGATTTTCTGCCATTTTGAATTTTGCCCAAATCAGTTTTTTGCACCGCCTCCTACAATTTTTGAGCAATTGTCACCAAATTTGGCATAGAACATCTCTGGACTAGGCAGAAAACAGTTAATTTTTTTGGACACTTGATATTCTGCACAGTTTTGATGTAGCTGGCCCTCAAAATTTCCTCAAATTCTTTTGACATTCTATTTCTTTCTTTCTTTTTTTTTTTAATATAAGCATATTAATAAAAAAAATAGCATATGTCCTGAATGCTTTGTACTATTGAAACCAGATTGGGTGGACATCTGTAGCTATGATGTCTGAGTGATCATGACAAATTTGATGCTATTTGGTCAATAGATGTTGCTGTAGCAGCATCATGTGTGCCAAAGACATAAAATGCCTCATAAACATATGGTGAAGATTTTTTTTTAACTTTAAGCACATTAGTTATTTCTTTTCAAAACACATATGACAAAATTACATCAGAATGCTTAGTTCATGAGTGTCCCAGGGCCTTGACTCGAACTTGAACTCTTCTATGCTCTTACTGTTCATCTGCTGAAATGATTCAAGAAGACAGTGGCCAACTCGTGTAAAGAAATGGCTCAGCGTGGTGTACAGACCGTTGGAAATTAAACAAAGCTACTCCCACCCAAGCCATAGCCTGTTCACCCCGGTGCTGTCTGGCAGGAGATACAGAAGTATTTGCCGCTGTACCAACAGACTGCAGAGCAGCTTCTTTCCCAAGGCTGTGAGGCTCTACAATTCATCAACCAATCTCCACCATGAATAAATGTTTATTTTTAGAGCTTATTATTTATTTATGGATTGAAAAACTGGGAGAACAAGGGATGTGGAAGGCCATATGCCTGTGCCTTAGGCCCCAAAATGACCAAATCCACCCATGGGTGGGTGCATGGCTGTGGGCCCGAGGAAAAGCAGTGTCAAGTATGAAGTTGATCAAATGAGCGTTTCTTGACGACACTGCAAGCAGCTCCTCTGGGAGCCACACAACTGGCCCACCCTGAACAACCACACATTCCGAATGGCCATGCCCCAAACAGGCACTCTTCAGTAGTTGTCTAAATTCTTTCTCACATTCATTAGCATTTGAATTCACAACCGACTTGAACAATAAAAACATGAGATTTGAGTTATTATTTCATTTTGCATGATGCCAAAAAAGCACGAGTATTAAATAACCTCGAACAAAAATGGAAAATTATTTGCTTAATCATTATTATTATTGGATAATCCTTTGGTAGGGACTGCCTTCCTGAGTCACCACTCAGTCACCTTTACTTTATGATTCAGTACAGTCTTTAAATACAGAAATAGGATTGAGTCATTTTTACCAAGTTGTAAAATATAACGCATGTATGTATTTGCATGTCACCAGTGACTCACTGTCACTGGCTACAAGCTCATGGTGTACTCATCCAAGAGCGAACTCGTCACACCATGAGATTTTCTACAATGTATTTCAGCTTGCATGTCACTGACAAACATGAGAACAAAGAGGGGATCCAGAGGACGACTCCTACTCACTAAATCCATTTTCTCTGTGATGATAAACTATCATTGTTAGGGAAAAGATCTTACCTACTCACCATGCAGCTGTGTGTGAGAGAGAGACAGACACAGACATAAGTAGGGGTGTGGCTAAAATCAGTGTCAGTCCCAAGACTCTAACATACATTGTTTCAGTGACATGAGGTAATGAAAGAGGACGAGTGAAATGAGGGAAACATTTTTTACATAACACTTCATGATTTACAAAGAAAATACAAAATAAATGTATATGTTGAACTCCACTTTCAAAATATTTTAATAAATGATATTTTGAAAAGGAACAATGGGATTTATTTTTTCAAAAAACATTTTAATATAATTTCCTTAAATTGAAGCGTAAGGGTTCAGGACAGCCACCTCCCAATTCAAAGTGCCCAAATGATGATTTTTATATACCAGTGTGTTAAACTTATTGCTATTTCAAATGTGATTTTGGATTTCAATAGGTAATAGAAGGTTCTTAGCAAACATCTGAGATCTTCACTCTTAAAAGCTTTGTAAATGTGTGTTTTAGTTGTGAGACAGCAGTTTGCACCTATTTGTTAGAATGGTCCATATAATGTGGGCTGGAGTAGTCGGACTGTTTGTTGCAAGCTAATGTTTCTGCTTTGCAATTCAATATGTCAGATGTCCTAAACTTTTGGGAATAGGCCTACATATATCTGAGTATTAAAGCTCATTGTTGACCTTGGAAAGATGAGAAAGCAGCGACTCTGAGGTCCGTTTAAGATACATTTTACAATATAAAATGAATTACAATATGAATGTCTCTGTATAATGTTGCACGTTTTGTTGCATCTTGGGTCTGTAGAATCTCCACTTTCTAATTAGTGTAAATGTCAGAGACATTCGGTGAAGAAATAAAGAAACTGTCAGTACACAGCGTTGAATTTATGAATGGGAAAAATGAGTTCACTCAAATCGAGACGGGGTGGCCCCTAAATAAAAAAAGCAATCACTTATTTTCTAAGAATGTTGCCAAGATGAACAAAAAAGACTCTCAAACTTCCCACCGTCATCAGCAAGGGGCGATGTTGTCCCTCAGAGTTTGTCCCTTTTCCTCTTGCGTTGTCCTGTACTAGTCCCGGCGCTGGTGACGTCACCAACGGGACCGGCGATCAAGTTAGCTGAAGACACAAACATCAAACCGGAAATCAGGTGGTCTTGCTTCAAAATAAAAGTTTACTTTCTTTTTCCAATAGCCGTTGAATGGAACAAAATGCAAGGGGGTCAGTAAACGGCGCAGTGCTGAGAAAATAGAAATAGAGTTAGAATAAGTAATAGGCCAAATGAACAATAATAATAAATGGAAACAAAATAAAAAACGAACAAATAATAGAGGATGAATAAATCAAGACATTTAGCAACATAATTATTTTTATAGTGTGACATTGAATGGTCTGCAATAGGCCTACTACTCACATTTTTAAAATTAGAAAACAGAAAAGACACGGTTTTGTTGGCGAATTAACACGTATTTATATGAAACTTAAGATAATTTTAAGAATGATTCTTGTTTTTTCTTTTGTTGCCTAAGAACCAAAGCTGACTATTCATAAAAACTGTACAGTGCCACTATATATTACCATGAATTAAACCGGTGTATAAATTAAACTAACCAACAGCATTTAAAATAATTAAATTAAATCCACCTTGATCAGCTGCAGCGCTGTAATACTGTTACTAAATGCACCTATACCCATTATGTATAACGATAGAATTAGTGACAACTTTTAAATCAATTCTTAAAACTAATATTTTAAAAAACCCTTTATCAAGGCTAGCTCAATGTCCCATTTTTCTATTTCCACTACATGTTATATGTTGTATTTGTTTATTTTATGGTTGTTTATTATATTTTTGGAATTTTATTATTTTCTATTCACTGTATGTGTATCTACTGTTCTTATTTAGCCTAACTGGGGTGCGGATTTGCTTTAATTTTGTTTTTGTACTTTGTAAAATTGTTGTAGAAATATTTTCTAAAAGTTTAATATTATGATTAAAACTAAACTTGACTGAACAAAGACACTGGAAACTAACTGAAACTGAACTGAAAACAAAACAAAACAAAACAAACAAACAAACAAAAAACGAAGTAGGCATATAGACTAATGAAAAAACTAGGCTATAATAACTGAGATGTACTCGTATTTTGATAGTTAAGAACAATTGACCCTTAATACATGGCTTCTTCCACCACTCTTTACTGACTTCTGGCGATACCATAATTCATTACGAGCTGTTCTCGAAGTATGAGAACCCAAATAAAAATCTTGTGTATAAAATAGTTACAGGTAGTCTGCTTCCCAAAAGATTGTTTTATTTTGAAATCTCCTGACGGAAGTGTGTTGTTGATCAGGACCAGCTTGATGAGAGAGTGATCGATGTGGAGGCAGTCAGCCCTGCGACAGAAAAACAAGCGAGGATAGGTCGAGCAGTACATGGTCAGTCCATGTTTTAAAAGAAAGAAAAAATTGTGAAACCAAAGGATATGTGGATTTAAACATTATTTTGTCGCTTTTCACGCGGGCTTAGTTACTTATTGTTTGGTGCGGGGCTCCTGGTTTCTTGGCGTGTTGAGTGTGTCGCCGTTTGCCCATTCTCACTGGAGTGAACACTAAGGTAAGCCTGCTGCTGGAACCGCAAATCAACTGTGTGTTAAGTTGGAGCAGTTGAACGGGCTACTTTACCCACTCAGGCGCTCCTTAACGCCTGTTTTTGTTTTATTTCCTCATGAAAACGTGTGTCACAAACAGTCGTAAAAGTTGGGACAAAAATTGTCGCTTAACTCGTCTCTCTTTGTAGGTTTGACGCTGGGTCTTTGTCCACTCATCTGTGCTTTAACAAGACATTGTGCAAGAAGCTACATTGCATTTGTTCCTTTTACCATTTACCAACAGTCTGTCTGGCTTAATCTTTCATTTTTTACAACTAAAACAAGTAGTTTATGTTTTTCCACTTACCCATTTAGCATTATTTACACGGGAGGACTTCTTAAGGGCCTGTAAGCGAACGCTACAATCCACAAGACACCTATGTTCTCCAAGATATATGTTTGGTTTGACTTATTTTCTACATTTCTGTCATTTTAAAAACACATGTAGTCATTTGTTGATTAGTGGAGCGTATGGCGTATGTCAGAGCTTCTGTTTGAAAGCACAATAGCCTACACAATGAACCACATTTGCCAAAACACCATAGATTGGCGACTGGTGCCACATGCCGAGCTTGTCAATGTTTCTAGTGGCTCTTCATGGTAACTGCACCACCTATCCTTCCCATCAATCCCAGCAGATGATGGGCTGCATTGTCTTTCTTGCTGGTCTGGAGTAGCTGCACTTGCATTGTTTATATATTAATGTAGAAACAAGGAGAAAGGTGTTTTGTTTTTCTCACGTACTGTAGTGATTCAAGTTACAGGCAGCAGTTGTTGGTGCAGGTACATTCTCATGGCACACCTATTCTGCAGACACACCCTCCCTCTGCTGAGGGCACCATGGTAACTCAGAGTCTAGGACAAGGTTCGCTCAGCAATGACAGGTATGTGGAGGGCAGGTGCAATAACTTATCTTACATCACGAGTCGAGCACTCTCAAGGCAAAGAAAGTGTGATTCAAAAGGCTTGGCAGGTTCCACATTTTCAGCATGTTTGAAGCCAGAGTCAGTCTGAAGGGCTACTGCTCACTGTACTAGAAGGAAAGCAGAGTGAAGTTTTTTGTTGGATAGCCTCTCATATCACTGGTGGAAAGTAACTAAGTATATTTACTCAAGTACTGTACTTCAGTGCAAATGTGAGCTACTTCTACTCTATTTCTCTTATATGTTGCTTTATACTTTTACTCCACTACATTCCAGAGGGGGATATTGTGCTTTTTACTCCACTAAATTTAACTAAAAGTTAAAGTTGCTAGTTATTTTGTGTTCTACTGTATATGAATCTATATGCAGGCTGAAACCCCCATAACTGCAATATTGCCCTTTTAACAGCCATGACATACTCCTGGTGAGTATTTATACAGAAAAAAGCCCCCAGAAACAATGAAATAATATTCAAAGCAGCCATACATGTCCCTTGTGATCTTTTTAACCTTGAAACTAAGTCAAATAAGTCAGCAACTTAGATATTTCCTTGTCCTATGATATTAACCGTCTCCAAATAGATCCATTCTTGTTTCAAATAGTATGACAATGACAAATGAAATGAGATGACAAAAGATCTATCAATTTGTCAATTAACTGAAAATGGTCTCAGCATCTCAAGTGTGAGCATTAGCTTCTTTTCTCTCTTTAATGGGTGTGTAAATTGATTATTATTATTATGATATTACAATATTATGTGATTTTAGACTGTTGATTGGACAAATTAAGACATTACATTTGGCTTTAGGAATTTGTGATAGACTTTGTAAACTATTTTATGACATTTAATGGGTTATTAGTAAAAAAAAAAATCTGTAGTTGCAGCACTTCAGTTAGTACACAGTTTACACAGGTGTAACCTTCAGAGCATGAATTAAAGGTTTGTGAGCTGAACATGCCCTCCTCTTCCAAATTAGATGGTTTTGACCTCACTGTTGAATAATTGTGATTTCCTCCATCGGCCTTACAGAGATTAAAACTATTAACCTTCAGTCAGTGTTAAATAGCAGTAATAAACTCAAGCAACTTTTATAATACCAGAGTTTAAAGCACCAGTTATGGTATTTATTTCATAGCCTAATGGAAAATTGGCAATCAACACTCCAGGTTAATGATAGATATATTGATATGATCAAGGCCTAATTTATCTACAGTAAGTAATGTGTAAATAATTGTAACACCCTGCCTGTAATGTTTAACAACATATCCAGGCTGATTAAAAAGAACAAACAGAGGTGCTAATACTTGACTTTCATTATTTACACCTTGCAGTGGTATTTTCATTGGTCCAGTTCGTTTGACGTATTTACGAGTGACTCAAGACCACACGGAAACAAATTCCAGGTAAATAAAGTGGAGCCATGATTCACAGATTGTCCAAGTTGTTGAGGGCAATCTGACTGCATTGTGAAGGAGTTTAGAAAACTGAAGGCTGTGAGGGATGGACCAGTGGCGTCTTCGCAAAGCTGATCAAGAAAATACGGGAGTTCTTGCAGGGCTGTTCATGACTCAGAATTTTGTCAATCGAATTGGATTTGGCTGTTCAATATGAATATTTAACCATTTGTTGTTGTTTTTTTCATATAGACTATCAAACAACTCTTTATTGGCATGTGAAAAAGTTTTGGTGGAACTTTCAGGATGACAGCGACCTTCACGTAATATAATCAAAAGGCCAAGTTAGCACTCTGATAATGACGGATTGGAAATGCTGCTGCACTTTTTTCCTCCCTCTTCTTCTCTCCTTTGACACATTGCAGACAGTTAATGTGACAAGTTGACTAGTTAAATGATTTTACCCTGGAGAGCAGGGGGAAAGTGAGGAGCGCTCACTCTGCAGCTACTTCTGTGGACTGAATTGATCTTTGTCGACTGATGGACTGATGATCGTCATCTTTCAGGGAGCAGCCTTAATTTCACGGTTGTTTGTTGAGTAGTTATGCAGGGTAGTCTCGTCTACTCGTGATGATGTTTTTGGTCTTGAAATACAAATACATTTTTACAAGTTGTCTGACTGGGAAGAGAAAGTAGGTGCTATTGCAGACTTGATGTTACATCTTGTGGGTGATGAAGTTAATGAAAACTGAGAGTGACATTTATTCATTATTCACATCCTGTTTGTTTCGCATTTGTTGACCGTGTAAATATTGCCCTATTTCCATTTTTGGTTTTGCTTGCCTTGGTTTGATTTTGGTTTTGACTGACGTTGTTTGCATAACAAACTGAATTTTCTCTCTTTCACTGGTTGGCTTCCTCATTTAAACACTTAGCGCTCAAATTTGTCATTTGAGCCACATCTTTACAGATGAGATAATAAGCCCAGTCCCCTTTGTTCTCTGTACTTGATTGCACAGTTATGAGCTGAAACTAATTACTCTGCTCATCTTCACACATCGTAAGTGATTAAATGTCACACAGTGCCTACACAATGTTTTTTTTCATCCATTGTTGTGAGTAGGAGTTGGTGGAAAAAGAAAAAGACATTATTTACAAGGAATATTTTAATTTTTTCTTTAGTACTATCAAGTGTAATTTAAATTTGAGGTTGTTTTTTTTTTAACTAAAGCATGAATGGGGTTATTAATATATATAGGTACAATGAGTCTAATATACATGATAATAATTATAAATTTAACAGTCTGTGATAATTAAGAATAAAAAATTCATACTTTAATAATGTAATTGGTAGTTGAATAATTTAGGATAGTAATTTCAAGACCCGATGAAATATCATCCTTTTTACTTGAATGTGAGAAAAGGGTTTTAAGGTTGATTGCATCATCCTCTTACATTTTATGACCCATATTAAATGGATTTTCTCTTGGAAAGTGAACTAAAATAGATTTATATGTCACTTTAAAACACTTAATTACAGTATGGTGTTTTAGACTTTGTAAAGCTTGTTTTTAATGTTTATAGTCTATCCTCATATCGCTTAATCATGTTTGTGGCTGCATATTTTTCATTTCTGTCTGGACTTTTTACATATCTATGAGAAGCTGCCTCTCCTGTGTTTATTTTGAAGTGTTGTGACTTATACATCCAGTAGTATCTCTAGTAGTCCTTCAGGAAAAAACGGGGCAGCAGGGGAAACTATGCAGGGTACAGAGATCATTGTCAAAATTGGTATTTTGGCTTTGAGGAAAACGAAATGTTTGCCTCCCTCAGGAAATCCTGATCTGTCTAGGAGAAGAGAAGGAATTAATAAGTGCAGGCACAGATGGGCGGTCGGGAGACATAGAGCTATGCTCACAAACAGCATCATGTTGGTGGTGAGATAAAGGTCATCCCATTGTCATTGTAATTATCTGTAATCTGGGGACTGGGCAGTTCATTAACTGATAGTTCATACAGTTATGACAATAGACCCCCTGTCTATGACCCCATGATCTCAGACGAGAAAGAGGATTTGTGCTGCTATTAAGCAGAGGGCACACAGTATGCATGTCCTTTTTGGCAAAAGAATTGCTTTTTCACTTGTCCTATGTGTTTTCCCTTCACACCACATCCCTGCACCACAATAATTCATGTTTTAATGTTATGATTTTTAACTACATGAGGCTCCAGGGATGGTAATGTCAGTGGGTCCACCACTTTGGTTCAGATTCCCTGTTGGCATTGATTGCTGTGAAATTTTGTACAGATATTCATGGCCTCCAATGGATGAATCCCCAGACTTCGAAATGAGGTTGACATTTTTTTTCTCAACTCAGCCGTTGGGTTGATTGACATTAATTTTGGAGCAGATAATCATGATGCCCAAAGGGTGAATCTTATTGATTTAGGTGATCCCCTTTACTTTTCTTGTAACACCACAACCAGGTCAAAGGCTTCACTTACTCCACCCTTATCTTTACCTCATACTTACTATTGTCACTGAAAAAAATAAAATGGTGATGATGTGACATTTGTTATGATCTGCACCGTCAGTAGGACAGTAGTTGTAAGCCAGGGCATCTCTGCAGCACTACAGTACTTCTTCATAACTTGAGATATTCCGATACCATTTTTTCCTTCCTAATAGCCTTTCTAATACCTTTTCTAATACCAATTTGTGTATTGGCTTATATCAAATACCGATCTGATCGCTGCAAAGCCTTGTGTACTTGCCGATACCAAGACCAGCATTTTAGGCCTTATCAGAGGCATTTTGAGATACTGGATCAGAGCAATCTTAATTCTAACACTGTTTCGCGACGCATTTTTTCTTTATCCAAAAATTACAGCTTCTGTGATTTGGAAAATGTACTTGACCAAATTGTAATTTTGATAATGTTTTGATTAATTGTGCAGCCCTAATCTCTGCAATGGATACGGACCAAATTTTGTTCAAACATTCATGGTTCCCATGCAGATTATTCCAACTTTTCTTTTTGGTTTTTGGCTTTGAGTGAAATATCACAACAACTGTTGAATCTGACTGTTGGTTGGACAAAGGAAGCAATTTGAAGACGTCACTTTGGCCTCTGGGAAATTGTGATGAGCATTTTTCACAGTTTTTTGACATTTTAAAGAGTAAACAATTCATTGATTAATTGTGAAAATAAACAGCAGATTAATCAATAATGAAAATAATTGTTAGTTGCAACCTTAGATTAAGATGTGGTGATGGCAGACATTACCTACCTCTCATCAGTATGCTTTTAACTGTAGCATGTAGCCGGTAGGATGTAAACATTGCGTTGATCTCGTGAAACTTCGGCATGTGCGTCCATTAAGAGATATACGAAGTCTCGCGAGATCGACGCCATGTTTACATCCTACTGGCTACATGCTACAGTTGACATTTCTGCTAAAAACATGGCGTAAATGGCATCTTTTGCGGTTAATTTTTAATGT
>JAJHUR010095312.1:0-10129 GCA_027495735.1 Lutjanus campechanus | reverse complement strand
AGAGAGAGAGAGAGAGAGAGAGAGAGGAGAGCATCACATGTGAGGAGCTGCTGCGCAGTTTCGGGGCTCCATTCAGCGCGCGTCACGGGCCGAACAGCAGCTTAATTAATTGTTTAAAATCCCAGAAAATGCATTAGAAAACGCAACGCACGACTAAGTGATGAGAGAGCAGATAAGACGCGCGGTGCGGGAGCTGAAATGGCTTCTGCTCAGACTGCAGGGCGTGAAGGGAATGAAGAAGAACTCTGCTGCATTTAACCCGTCACAACACCGGCCGCAGAAGAGTTTGTCAGGATTGTTATTATTACCATTACTATCAATATCACACACAGATTCACAATGTTTAGTAGGGGAGAGTTGGGTAAGATGATGCGATTCAATGTTGTCCTCTAGGCAAGGAAATGTGGAAGCCCATTTCTGCCAGTGAAAGATAAAGATATCCCCATACAAAGTCGAAATAATGAGACAAAAAGTCAAAATTTTGGAACAAAAAGTCAAAATTTTAACATTAAGATAAAAGGTAAATTATTAGATTAACGGACAATTGTGAGGTAGAAAGTCACAATTGCAACATAAAAAGTCAAAAATATGGGATAAAAAGTCATAATTATGAGATAAAAAGTCATAAAATGTCATAAACTAACTCCACAAGTCACTGTGTAACTATATGTAACAAGGGGAGAATTTACATACTTTTACTCTGTAACTATAGAGAACAATATTGCTTTCTCTTGCTTTATTTGTAATCACTTCCTCGGTTGAGAGGAAGCCGTGCACAGAAGTACAATAAACTAAGTTTGCACCTTGAGGAGCTGTAATGCTGCTAAAACCCAGTATTCCTTTACACTTCCAGAAAAAAGATGTAATCAAATTACAGTTGCATTTAGGGATTATCGGTAGGATTACAATTTTAAAATACATTTGAATATGCAGAACGATGCACTACATGTGCCAAACATACACAAATGCACACAAGCTGCTGTTTTCTTAAAGTTTGTCTCTTTGTTAATCAAACTTAACAAAGAAGATTTAAATGTGCATAATTACGGCTGTTAATGTAAACATGCATTCGCACACAAGAAAGGAAGGAGTATCTGAACAAGCAATAAGCTTAACAACAAACATAAAACATTATATTGTGATATAAAGTGAAGCTTAGCAGCAGCAGCCTGGTTATCTGCTGGCTGCTGGCCTGAGATGAAACAGCTTTGCTGGCAGCACTTTCCCAGAAGGCAGCAGGCAGTTAGAGGGACTACAACTACCAATAACCTCCGACATGTTGCAGCACAAAAACACGTTTCCTTTATTAGCTGACCTAAGTTTTACCTGTTAAAAAGGTTTGGTACCACTTTTGTGATGCTAGTGTATATTATGCATTATAAATATACTTTTTAAACGCTAATCATAACACATTATAAAGCATTTTAGAATGACGTGATAATATGTCATTCTCTGATTACTCACAACTCACTTTTTTACAAGGATCATAATGTGTTATGATTCTCATAGTTGTCATACATTATAATCATTATATCATGTATTATAATCACTGTTATAATGACTTATAATTATGCAGCTATGAGGTATTATGATATATGACCTTATAAGTCATTAAAATGCCTAAAATGTTTATTGATGTGTTGTGATTATTGTTAGAAATCATTATTTCATGAGTGCTTTTAACTACAGTTGTACATTGCTATTGGCAGATTTTAATGCATTATATATGTGTTTATAATGCATTATAGACATGGGCATCATAGAAAATGTTCCACACATTTCCATCTTTGGGTACATTTACATGTGGATAATACTGACATACCACATTTATTTATTTATGTGACATACGTTGTATCATTTTATGGGATCACG
Organism: Lutjanus campechanus; assembly: GCA_027495735.1. Classification (NCBI taxonomy): domain Eukaryota; kingdom Metazoa; phylum Chordata; class Actinopteri; order Lutjaniformes; family Lutjanidae; genus Lutjanus; species Lutjanus campechanus. Next base: position 8,257 of record JAJHUR010095312.1, on the reverse strand, counting down.
CGTTGTATTTTTTAATATAACGTGCCCCCTCTTTCCTCTCATCATCACCTCCATATCACGGTGGGGCACCCAGAGGTGTCACCCACATGAGCAGATAACACCAGCTGCTGCTCCTCCTGTGCTCATGCCCCCCCTCCACTCCTCCTTCTGCTCCTACTTTCCCTCCATCTGCCTCCTCTCCTCCTGCTCCTCCCTCTGTCTGCGCACTCTGTGTGAAAGTGTTCCTGAGGACCTCCTGCTCCTGACACTGCAACTAAAAGAATATCACTTGTCAATGATGCAGTTTATTGCGTTATTGCCGTTGCACTGCGGTGTGAGCTGTGAGAGCAGCTGAGGGACGGCTCGCGCGGTCGGCCTTCAGATTACAGTCTTGGTTAAGTACAGGGCGAAGTCTGCCGCAATTAATTATGGGGCACTTATAAAAGAATTACGGGTTGTAATGATGTAGCTACATGAGAACAACACAGGAAGTCTCAGCCAATGGTAGGATAATGTGCACAAGTAATGAGAATAATTCCATTTATTTGAGTTATTGAAAAGGAATTTTGACTTAAGAGTCAATCTGAAGTTGGGATGGGTATTTATGGGTTTTTATTGTGTAATTTTACAACACAGGGTTGCACAATTAAATGTGAATTACAGCTCCTTTGTGCTATGTAAATTAGAATATAATAGAAATTAAATACAAAACATTTATTCACTCTTAAAAACAGTCATTCACATATACTAATATACATGATGAAAAGCTATACACATACACACACTCAGAAAGTATGAACAATATGTGCAAGCTCAATCTCAAGATGAGCTCTGTAAAAAACTTAGTAAATCCAAGTTTATCGATGTAAACCGAAAATAAATGGAGTTTAATCAATACGGCAATGCTTGCTCCCAAATTCTGTTATGTTACATCACGTTACATCATTTTACGTTACCTTATATCATGTTCTGTTGTGTTCCATTACATTACCTTTTGTTTTGTTATGTTACTTTGTGTTATTATATGTTACATTATGTTTTGATACATTACTTTGTTACGTTACGTTATATTTTGTTACATTATGTTACGTCATGTTATGTTACGTTATGTTGCATTATGTTGCGTTATGTTGCATTTTGACATGTTACTTTGTTACATTTTGATACGCTACGTTACGTCACGTTCCAGTGCATTACGTTCCCTTACGTTTTATGATGTTATGTTACATTGCCTTACCTTTGTGCAGCATTGCATTGCTTTGTGTTGCATTGCGTTGCGTAAGTCCCCTGATATATGACTTCAGGTTTCACAGGAGACGCAAACCCACATGTAATAGATAATATTCTTAATTTTCTCTTAAAACTACAACTTTGCTCTAATGATATACATTTTCTCTAATATTATCTCATAATACCATACGTGGTAATATAATAACATTATGAGAAAAGTAAAGGTGTAATTTTCCAAGAAACTGTTATTACTGTTTTTTTAAATGGTAGCCCATGAGATCTTTTTATTATGATTTTATTGCAAATTGTATAAAAAAAACTTTATAAGCATAATGCAGGGACTTTTTACTACTACTAAGTAAAATTAAACAAACAAACAAACATTTTCCCCACGACCCTTTGTCTGAGGTCTTGAAATCTTGTTGTGGTTTCTTAGTTGATGTGATCAGTTACACATACTATTCATGTAATCAGTTTACTATAATCCCTGCCACTAAAAATATCTCCAGGGAGAGTGAACGCACCACTGATAAAAAGTAAATATGTGTCAGCTTGATTAGGTGTTAGAATATTTGCATTTGCCTGATATTTACACAGCCTTTTGAATAAACATCTCATTAGCTCTGCTCAGTGGGTTTGTGGGAAGGCCATCACGACTGTGTACAGTTTGATAGGTGACTGATTGGATAATGTAGAACATGTTTAATGTGTCTTTCCTTTGTGTGTGAACAGGGTTATATTTTCCTCCGTGGCAGTGCTCTGCTGCTGCTAACTGTAATTATGATCATGTGGATTATTTGTCCTGATCGGCCTCAACACTGTGACAAGTGTAAAACAACCAATAGGATGATTAATGATGTACAAAAATAAAACCAAAAAAAAGTTTGAAACACTGCTGTTTGTAATACGTAAGCGTACTTTGTTTCAAAATTTGAGAGCTTTAACACAAAAGTTCAGTGAGTTATAGGTGCTAAGACAAAAAGGTTTCAACTGTCCCTGGTTTCCCCTATTTTATTTTTAATTTCCATTGGTGTATGTATGTGTTGTGTGTAATGTTACGGGATATGTGCAATACTGTTATGTAATTGTTGTTGAGATGGTTTGCCTGGTGATGTATTGTTCGTTGTCATTGTGGCTGTCAAGACATTTACAGTTGCTGAGTCCAAGACAAATTTCCCTAAGTGGGACAATAAAGTATATTGTATTGTATTATTGTATTGTATGTGTATTAATTGAGTCTAAGTAATTAATTATTTGTATATCAATGTCAGAAAATTAGAAATTGAGACCACTTGTGAAGTCTCACTGAAAGTCTCCAACTGTGCAAAAAGTAACAATATAACTGTGGTGATTTCTGTTGGTCAATATGACCGCCTGTGGGCAAAATAGGAAAAATGATCACATTTTCTAACAGACATTTTTAGAATCTCCTTGGCTGTCCTAGTGTTAAGAGGCTGGTTGCTCTTTAAATCCACCACAGACAACTGTACGTGATTAAGTCTATTTGCTTTAGAAACATGAGGACATCACACAGGCTGACACTACAGCAAATCAAATCTTAAATCAGAAAAAGTTCTGTTTCATCTTCAACTGGAGCATCTCATATGTTATGATGAACTAAAGTTAGGCTAAGAAATATGATTAAATCCATGCTGCGTGTTGCTGTGTTGCCATGTGACTGTGTGGTCACCATATTGGAGCACTCAATGTCCACAATTGAACAAATGAGACACGCAGACTTCATTACAAAATCCACTGTAACTGTCTTAATTCTGAAGCAAATTTTGTATTTTTCTTGTAACTGTTGTTTTATCTTATACTATATGCCGAGAGTCTTAGGCACAAACATTGTCATCTTGTCTTATATGAACTATAAAACCACACTACTGTTTTTCTAAAATCTGATATTAGTCGGAGAATCAGTGATTTGCAAGTGCAAAAGTTACAAAGTTCTATTTCCAGTGTCTGTGCTGTTACACTGCTTAGTCCTGCTGGTCTGCGACTATGACCTGGGTTCAACTTCTGATTCATAACAACAGCAGAAATCCTCTGTGCTCTTAACCTCGTGCAAAGTCTGTAAAACGCCATATGCAAATAACGGACTAATGGTTGTTATAATGGATGAAATTATAATGAGTGTTTGATTGCATTTTAGGTGCAAAATCAGGACGCTCATCTTGCCTCAGCATGGAGACTCATTATGATCCAGATTCATCCAGAGATCATCCGTGAGATTTGGTCAGTGCAATTCAGGGAAACTCAGTCATGCTAACATGCTGCAAGTAGACGAGGTAAACTACTAACTCATGAGGTGGTAATAATAAAGCAGCGTGTAAACAAGGCTTTACATTTGTACAAGTTACATTTGCACCGCTGCTGTGTACATGTGATTCACAGGTAGCACGTGCTGGAGGAGGCACCAAAACAGCCTCTCACGTTTATCTCTTAATTATGACTTTATAGCCAATAATTTGACATTTCTTCTACTGCGCTACAAACCCAAATAAGTCAGCAGTACTGTCGTGGACCAAGCAGTCAAAGCACAAAAACACAGGTTCAAAGTTCAAAAAAAGATTAATTTATTTTACAAGAAAAATAGATTTTACAAAACAAATAACTGGAAGTAATGAAATCAGAGTTATAGGGCCCTTAAAAGAGGTCAACAAAATATAACTCTACTGAAAAATAAGGCTAATAAAAAAGTCAACCAACAGACTTAACAGAATGAGACACTGGGGCAACTTATATACTGGCTGATCAGACCAACTTTTACACACAGGGGGAAAACTATATAAACAACAACTAAAACTAACACAAAGAAATCCTAATCCCCCCATGATGTCAGAGCTCTTGGTCTGGTCCATGAGAGGGCCTTCAGCATAAAGCCATGCTCCGCCCTCAGCCCCATCGTTTGTCTGTCTCCAACCAGGAAATATGCAGCGGCCAGGTAACTCAAAGAAAAGAGAAATGAATTAATACAAACAAATAGCAAAATGAAAAACAATGTAAACTAAAGGTGTGCACTCCATCCAGAAAACAGTGTATTGTCAAAGTGCTAATAAACCAATTTTTAACTAAACAAACTGTGTGTGTTGTATGTAATTTAAGTGACTGCAACTCAAAGTAACTGAACATGTGGTAATAGTGTTCGTGAGTGTGTGACTGCTTCAACCTTTAGTTTGGCTGTGGACTCGGCCATCACAAGTACTCAAGAAAATTGAGTTCATAAACTGAAAAGTTAAAGCTAAAGCTAAAATTATCAGAACTTAAATATTTGGAGTTAGCGTCACATGTACTCCTTAATTACAGTTAAATTAAAATGATTGATTAAGCCAACTCAGATATTTTCAGTTAATGCAACTCTGAACTGAATAAATTAGTATAGCACAATACATAGTATGTTAGTATATAGTATTGGTGTCATATAGTAAGTATATTAGCACATGATTTCATGTGTAAGGAAATCAAATTTTCAAGTAATTTTCTTTTTAATTTTGTAAAATATTTGGGTTTTAGGGACTGCATTTCCCACATCAATTGAAAATTTTAGTTTAAATAACACAAATGAAAGAAAAAGTCAACTGGCACTCAACATTTTTAAGTTCTAGAACCTCTAAATAAATTTAAAGTTTCACTGCTTAATACAAAAACTTAATTGGAGCATTCAGTTTTACAGTGTACTGCATTAATAAACTCTGTAACCACCTCAGAAAATATCAAGCTCTCCCGAGTCCCACCTCACTGTGTTGCGTGGTTTGGGAGCTGTGGAGACTTCACTGGAGAAGCCACTGGCACTCAGCTCAAAAATATTCTCCTCCTCATAATAGTTAACATTTGGAGACATATTTTTGAAGCATTTATTTGTAGTCTCATCATTTTACCTCTGATTACTATCTACACATAACTACTGGTCATCATGGATGATGTATGTGCACACTATGTGCATGGTCTAGACTACTTAGCAGGTTGATACTGAAACAAAAAATCAGGAAAGACATAACTTATTTTAGCTTACATGTCAGTTATCACATATTTTACATCTTTTCAATTGAAATTCTGCAGCATTTTGATAGTATAATATATTTTTGAATTAATACATTTTATTTTAAGAAAATATTTCAGACATTCCTTCACGTACACACACAACAGTTTGAGAATCTAGGACCTAACCAACCATGTTGTGATAGTTTGTTGGAAAAGGGGCTAAAGAGCGCTCCGAATTTAGGCTAAATTTTGGGAAGGTAAAAACTGGCATGGTCATTTTCAAAGAGGTCCCTTGACCTCTCACCACTCACAAAATATCTGAATGAAAATGGATCTTTGTGTATCCAAGAGTCTCGCCTTTTCAGACACTTTATGCTAATCAGTTTGGGGCAAAAATTCATTCAGTTTGTCCATCCAGCATAAATGTGTTATTTTCAACTAAATGGTACTTGAATTTTCCTGCATACTAGTCCCTAAAAAGTATTGGAATATCATAAATTGGGTCTGAATGGAAAGCTGAGACTCTCATGGATTCAATGAACCCAAATGTGTTCAACTGTGATGATAAATCCTCAATGTAAGCAATGTCATTGTAGTGAGACCATTTTGTGGAACACCTTTTGGAGTTTGTCAAGTTTAGAAAGTGAGTGACCAGAAAAAAAAGTTTGGGAAACTCTGACTAACCATCACGACCCAATCAACAATAGACTTCATTAATAAGCGGCTGAATAGTAAGCTGTTTCTAGCAGTGGCACTCTTGAGTGGTTGTAGGTTATAACATTAATAGTAACAGCCAAGCAAAATGCAGTCATTTTATTTTTGAGCAAATATACATTTTAGATTTGAAGGTCAGGTTTGTTTTTCTAGTTTGCAAAACACTGCTGGAGTTTCCCAGGAAAACAGCATTTTCAGGACAGAAAAAACAACCAAAAACAAAAAAAAACCAAAACAAAACATAAAATACTTCCATCCTGCTCGTCTGGCATAATCCAAGTCTCCTAAAGCCCCGCCATGCTGTTCCCACACAACACAGATCCACAGTGAGAACTAAAAAAAAATGATGTAAATTAAGTCTTTGAAGTCAACTTGGCATGTTGGGGCTTTCGGAGCCTTGGATTACACCAGACAAGCAGTATGAAGGCATTTATTTTTTTATTTATGTTTTTTTTTTCTTCTTCTGTTTTTTTTTTTAGGTTTGAAAACTGGTCACCATTCACTTCCACTGTTTGCTGGAGTTTCACAGGAAAACAATGTTGCAGAATCTCCCAGTGTTTTGTGGAGTGAAAAACTAAATCTGACGTTCAATCAGCATGAGAGTGAGTAGATGATGACTAATTTGTGGGAGAACGATCCTTTTACTCAGTTAAATATATTGTAATTAATTATTACTAAAACCAATAATGGAATCAAAGTATACTGTAAAAAATAATACCCTGGCTCAACTTAAAAATATTAAGGTAACAATTTGCATGGATCTTTTTAAGTAATTCCAACTCAGCTATGATTTGAGTAAATCCCACTTGACTTTTAAAGTTAGACCAATCAGTTAGTTAAGTACAACCAACTTGATTTGCTTTGTCCTCTACTAGCTTAATTGAGTTCAATCAACTAGTGCTATTAAGTTTTCAAATTACTTCATTTCAGTTATGCCAACTTATTTATCTTACATTCAGTCTACTCAGAAAAGTCCATGCAAATTGTTACCTTAATTTATTTTGAGTACTAACTTATTTCATTTCAGTCAGAATAAATTACACATAACAATTCAAGCTTTATGATCAAACTGTTTATTTTAAAACCAATGATCAACGTCTGCACAACAATTTTTATACCATCATCTGTGCCCAAATAAATATATAAATAATTTTATTTATTTTTTTTAGTACAGCAGTTTATTTTTAAGAGACATTACCTCTGGACAAGCTTTCAGCTCAAAGAATATCTTTTGAAGCAGTCTTTTTAAGTTCCTCTGAGTAGCTGAGATTGTGTGTATCAGCTCCATTAGTGAGGACTGCACAGGCTGTAGGTACGTCCAGGTCTTAGAAGACTTCCATTTCCTCAATCATGATTCTTGTGCTGGTTGGACCGGACATCAGCCACCTCTTCATCACTTCATTGATAATGCCACCATCCTGGTGTGAGAAGGTCTGACTCAATGTTAGCACTTAAATCATCAAATTTAAAAACAAGAGGAAAACAAGATGCAAAATTATAACAATGGCACATACCTAATAGGAATATTAGCATATGTAGTCCACACGCTCAATTCCAACTTGGTTTCAGAAGTATATGGTATAGACCTTTACATTAGGTACACACTTTTGCATGGGAGGTGAATTGGTGAGTGCTACAGAAATATTTAATTACGCAGTTAATGGTACCATGTACATTGGTGTGCAATTGGAGCTCATATATAAGTCTCAGAAAGGTTTTGTCTGTACTCAGAAGAGTTGTTAGTGACAGTCTGTTCAATCCCTCCGTCCAGCGGTCTGCTGAGCGATGGAGAAAACAGTCCTGAAGCTCGGTCCGTGTGCAAAAAGCAGCTTTCTTGGCAGTGGCAAACCTGGAGCACCTCAACTGCAGCAGCATGCAGCATATATGGCAGTCTTCTGAAGCACACTATCCAAAAGTTAATTTAAAAAAGAAGAATATCCTGTCTTTTAACCATAAATATCCACATCTTGTCCATATAATAGTTCATACTCACTCAGAACTGAAAAAAAAACCCTGTGCTTCCCACTCGCTTGCTCTCATCCGTCCTCCTCCTGGCAAGCGAGGGCAGACAACTAGCTAGCTAACAACAGTCCACACGTGCTACAGTATTGTGCAAACTTAGCAACGTTACTCGATGAAAACTTGCTCCAAAGTTGTCTTATTCCTCCGTTCACACAGGGTACACACTCTCATAAAAATCTCTGGCTTTTAACTTAGGCTGAAACAGTAATTTCATGCTATAAAATGAACCAACCAACCACTCACCATCAGGGGCGAAGCTAGAGGGGAAAATCTGACTGGACACCCCAGGTGCCACCCCAGATGATTGACATGTCACGGCATCTCACGT
>JAJHUR010095311.1:1654-13197 GCA_027495735.1 Lutjanus campechanus | reverse complement strand
GTCAGAATGGACCAGGGCAGGACACTAAAGGTAGCATTAAGAATGATATCACCTGGAAAATGAAAGCCTGGACACAGAGCAGATGAGAGTGAGCTGAGAGAACAGGGGCGAGACTCAGAAAATGGCAAAAGGGTGAGACAGATGACGTCAGATTGTCAAAGCTGTATTTCCCGATTGGGTAGAAGAGGATTTAGTAAGTCTATAAATGTCGGAAAATGGTAAAAAATGTCTATCACTTTTTCCCCAAAACTCAAGATGACGTCCTCAAATGTCTTGTTTTGTCCTTAACACAAAGACATTCAGTTTATTAAGAAACACTTCTCTTTACAGAGAAGTAAAGAAACCAGAAAATATTCACATTTAAGAAGCTGGAATCAAAGATTTTTTTAAACTTTTTTTTTCTTTAAAAAATTGATTATCAGAATAGTTGGCAATAACTGATTGTTCGCTTTTTTGTTGCAGCTCTAATTTCAATTTGATTCGATTCAGGGACCTGTGGTCAATATCAGACATCATCATATGTTCATTTGACACATTCATTGACATTTATGTCAACATCACAAAAAGCAAGTACGCTTAATTATGATTTGACAATTTTATGACTGAACTCTTCTAGATATTTTCATGGGAATTTCAAAATAAAGGCTTATCTTAAAGATGATATGGATCGATATTTTCCCTTGCATCGATCAGATTGATCGTTGAACATGAATCGATATATCGATCCAGATGGTTACATCGTCGCCATGATTCACTGCACCCCTACTTTACAATGCACACTGAACTGCCAACTCCATAATCTGACTTCACCACACCACAGACTGCCAATCACACATCACGTTAAACTGAAAAACACTTGAGGTAAATGGCTGCGAGCAAAACCATGCAAATAGTCATTTTTTTCTAGATGTGGGTACAAAAAGGATTAAATGCAGGTATTGTTTAACTGGAGAAGTTTTGATACTGCCTGGTACTGGGTTGTTTCGGTAGCAACACCCAGCCCTGTTCCTGTCTTTGTTTGACCCATCCATCCACCCCACGTCCTCCAGCAGACTTTCTCACTCTTCATACTAAATCATCTGACGCTGATGGGAGGCACTTGAAAGCCCGGTGAGCCACTTAAGGGCACCTTTTTTACCTTTCAACGTTTTAGTCCTGAGTGAGGTATCTCAACAACTACAAGCCAGATGCTGTAAAATCAAACTGAAAACAGTCTTCAGACTCTCCGATCCTTCCTGAAGCAAACACTTAATAAAAAACATTCATGTTCTGTGGATTTTGAACTCAGTTTTGCCTTGAAAGCCACCTTCAGCCCAAACAGTCAAGCACACATAATACTTCATAATTAATTAGAATTCATTATTAATTTAATGCCACCACGTGCTGTTTTTTGTGTGACAGTATAGTAGTGACAGTAGTGTAGTAGTAGTGACAGTATCAAGAATGACAGGCAGGTGTGCCTTTGTTTTGCATCAGTGTTTACTTTAGTTTGCCTTACATTCCTGCTTTAGGGAAACTTAAAGGGGCATTCCTGCATTTGTATGTCACTTCAATATAGTGACCAGACTGTGTCCAATGACTTTTTATTAGGGGTGCAATGACTCACAAAGGTCATAGTTTGAATTGTATCGCATTTTTTGAGTCATGAATCGGATACATTTATTGGATCACGTAAAAAAGTGAAAAATGTCTGAAATCATGGTTGGATTTCAGGTGATGGAGGTGAAAGTGGAGGCTTTTAAAAATCAGTTGTCGCTCTTCCTTCAGAGTAAAATGCAGCGTCCATCTGAATCATCTTTTCACTGTCTCGTCTTTTTACTGCTTTTTTTCCCTCAAGGATCATTTAATTATTCTAGAATTGTGTCAAAGTTTACAATGAAGTGCGTGACAACGTTAGTCGACACACTCCCAGTTTGGACAAGCAGCAGGAGTACCGGTGTAGGAAGCTAAGCAATATCCTATTGTGAACAGAGTCAGCAACAAAACATATTTTGGCCTTCAGCTATCTAATATCTAAAATATTTTCATTCCTTTACCATGCCATTAGACAGCATTTCCTAATGGGAAATCACTGTTGCGTGAGCCAAATATTGCTCTCACGGGAGTTGCTCCTCTACAACTGCCTTAATCGGTTTGTTTGTGTCATTGTGTGACTTAAGTGAATCTGAACTAACCCTTTAAAACACCAAAGTCACGACACAGACAAACAAACCGATCGAGGCTGCGGTAGATGATAAATTCCTGTGTTCTGCCAAGTAAAATGCTGCTGTTTTTGTCAAAGGAGTCTGGTTTCTTTAGAGAGAGCGATATTAGGCTTATATAAGGGCGGTTTCCCGTCGAAAAGGCTGTCTGGCAGCATGATAAAGTGATGAAAATATTCTAAGTATAGGACACAGTTACGCAATTGATTTTTTTTTTAGGTGTCTAAAATACATTTTGCTTCTGATTATTTTCTCTGTTAATCAGTTAGTTGTTTGGTTCATAAAATGTCAGAAAATGGTGAAAAATGTCGGTCAGTGTTTTCAAAGCCCAAGATGACATCCTCAAATCTTGTTTTTGTCCACAGCGCAAAGACATTTGTTTACTGTCATAACGTAGTTAAAAAAACAGAAAATATTAATATTTAAGAAGCTGATATCAGACTTTTTTTCCTCAAAAGATGACTCAAAGCGATTAATCAACTATCAAAACAGTAGGCGATTAATTTAAAAAACGATTAATCATTGCAGCTCTAATATAACCACACAATCTGTGCAATTTCTGTAAGTCCTTATGGGTCCAACATGCTGTTGCATACTTCCCATCATGCAACACAATAACATCTTTTGTCTGAGCCAGGTGAATGTTTTTAAAGTCCACGCCCCCAGTTTGTACTGTAGCACAGATTCTCTATGATGAATATGTAGTCTACAAGGTGAGGTTGAGATAACCCTGATGACATCATTGGGGTCATCATCACTGACATCATTGACAAAGAAGACATTATATAACTGTTTTCACACATGGGCAGTCCCCACCTTCGACGTAAACTGACCTTGATGTAAGGCTAAAATCAGTGCCTTCAATTTTTCTGTGTTTTCAGCAAATGATCCCTTTATATTATGAACATAATATAATATTTAGAGAAAAGCAGGAGAAATAACATCTCAGTAGTCTTTGCTCGAGGTAACTCGTCTGCAGCAGAAGTGCTGGTGGTAAATATTTAATTGTCCTCTCAGTCACCTCTCATCCGCTCCATGCAGCTGAACTGTACGAGGCAGACAGACACACATTACAACCGAGTGCTGCAAATACTCTGATGTTGCTGTTTTCCCATTAGGAGAGAGATGGAGGATGGAAGAGGGGAGAGAGTGGCTCAGTAGGAAGGATAACAAAGACCTAATCTGTTCACAATGGCTTAAAGAAGTCATAAAAACAGACTATAACTCCAGTCATGATATTAACTGAGGGAATGCATTGAAGGCTTGAGAGTTAATTGAATATCAAAATTGGTACTACATTTATGAGGCTGTACTGAAAGGTGATTCATATTTAGACCTTTAAGGTCGTGAATTGTCATTTAGGTGAACGCAGTGAGACATCTCATAATGACACATGCACCATCAGTCATAGTGGTAAGCTATATATAAAATGCTTCAAGATATATTAAGCCTACATACTGGAATTCTTGCTTTATTCAGAGGTGGGTGTTTACTGAAGAGACCGTTCAGCGGCTGAGGGCGGGAATAAGGGGGTGGGAGGCTGGGTCCTTTGTCCCTCTGCAGACCCTTCCTCCCCCAGCATGACAGGAGGAGCAGAGCCCCGGCTGTGGCAGCAAAACATGTGCCCCCCACCCACCCTCAGTTTAGCCTTCCATAGATATATGTTAGGGAAATTTATTATGGAAGAAGTGGGATGTGGTTAGCTAATAAATGACAAGCTAAAGACCAATACAAAGAGCCACAACTTCCTCGAATTAACGGGCGCGTGTGGTCTCTCTCACGGCTGCTTGTTACCATAGGTTAGCTTACTTTCAGTCGGTTACTATTAATATTCTGGCTTTAAAATGACATTAAGTGGTGTTAGTGTTTGTGTTTTAGTGTTTTTTTTGAAAAGTTAGCGCTGGCAAGGCAAACGGCTTAGCTAAACCCTCCAAAACACTTTGTTAAGGCTGTTACAACCCCGACGTAATATCACGTTTTTTGAAGGAAACACATTTAAGCACAACACCTAGCTAAAAACATGACCACAGCATCCCAGCTAACCTGCGCGAGCCAGCAGCAGCACCGCGGTGTCAAAAGCACATCAGGTAGGCAAGCAGAGCAGGAAAAATACGTAACTCCAGTGAACACAACACCAGCGATACTACAACACAAACAAGTGAGTAAAGCCATCCCGAGCAGACAGATTAGTAGCAGCAAATCCACGGCTGACAAGCGGCTCTAGTAGTCTGCTTTATCCAAGCGTAGTAAAAGCCCAATGGTTGCTTATTATTCTCGTGGTAACGCTGCGAGGCAGCGACTCACACTTACCCGTTTTCCCCGCTCGTCTTCGTTCAGTTCCTCAGAAATAAGTGTAGTGAGTCCACATCGTGTTGTGTCTCCGCAGCCCTCCTTCCTTCAGCCAGAACCGCTGCTTCTAATGGACCGTAACGTTAGGCATCAGTCGGTGTGTGGTGGTGGTGCTGTGTGTGACTGTGTGTGTGTTAGGATGAAACGCCTTTTCTCCTCTAGGAGCTGCATTGTTGACATTGGCTTCCTGACGTCATGCTGGCCCTCATTCACAACAACGGCCGAGCCCCCCTGCTCCACGATGATGATGGAGCCCCCCTCCCCTCCCGACCTGCCTGCACTGACGATGCAGCGGAGATGGTTGGTGAATACACTCTCTCTACGACCGCACAGACTACTACTACACATTTTATCACTCAAATAAATATGCATTTGAACAGACATTACAATTTTATCAGTTAATGATGTAATGGTGATATTGAAAACTCTTTTCATGCTGTGTCTAGGTTGCTGGTCTGTCAGTTAGGGGAGACTGGGGACAATTGTAACATTTTTTACATTTTCCTCAATAGCTCACTGACTACTTAAGATACACCAGTTATCTTTTGATATGAGAAACATATACTATATATGTGCACTAATTAATAATACAATTGATAAATCTTTACTGATAAGTCCAATACTATAATATAAAATTTAATGCAAGATGTTAGATGGGGCAGTTGTAACACTGACAGAATCAACATGATGTTGCTCACACGCTCTTTCACATCACTTCCAGTTAGGAAGCGGTGTAAGTGTTATCACTGTCTCTGATTTGAGGAATTGAGTGTGTTACAATTGCCCCTGGTGTCCCCTACTGGCTATGTTAGCCTCATGCACAATGCCTCATGCTCGTACTTTTACCGTTTGTATTTTTGATAGACCATGTTGCAGCTGACATCATCAGAAAGCATTTCGGCAACAGAAGCAGCAGCCTCCCCCAGTCATCCAGTGAAGTTATCAAGCTGCAAACCTTGAATTAGATCTTTTACCAGCACCAAAATCACCAAAATGTCTGGTTGTTGTGTATACGATTGTCAGAATCAATATTCCACCGGTCAACTCAAGTTGTACAGAACTCCAACAGGATCACAACTGTTTGAGAGCAATCGGCGACATCTGTGGCTGCAAGCTCTTAAACGTGTTGACTGGACTGAGGACGCGATTAAAACTGCTCGTGTTTGCAGCGTCCACTGACAAGCTGTTGTGGTTGCCCATACTTCTGTTGCCAAACTGCACAACGCAGCTTGCTCATTGTTTTTATATTTATCTTCTATTTTTATTTTGTATTAATCACAGTTTACATTATTCTTGCACTGCAACATTTACACTGCTGTACCTCCACCTTACTTTACACCACCTCTATTAGCATATGCTCTGTCAAAGTGTCAGCTCTCTGCAGCAGTTCTGAGGGCTGTACTACGAAGGAAGCTCAACGCAGCCAGGCTTCCTCTGCATGAGCTGGCTCGACAAAACTGAAAACTCCAGTCAGAGATAACAGTTATCAGAATGGTGGTTATCAACTTTCTTTGTAAACTCAGGGCCTGTGCACACTCACAAAAAAAAGTGGCGTTTGCTGTGTCATTTGACTCGCAAGCCACCTACTTCAGTCAGGATGAACAAGTTGTTATAATTAAGAGCTGTGGAAAACATAAAAAATATGTCACGGCAAAAAGCAGCACTGTCGCTGCAGATAAGGCAGGAGAAGAAGAATGCTGTCAGAGAATTACTGATGGACTGAATGTGATCCTAATGCTGCCGTTTATTTCTAACATGACAACTGCGCATTAAACTGTTAAACTTCATACAGCAGATTTAAACATGATGCTGTTGGTCTGACACTGTCCCATGATGACGTGCAGATCACTTCAGTTTTTGGCCAAATCAAATTAAAATGAATGGAACTGATTGAAAATCATAAATAGGATAGACTGATCGATTTTTTTAATCGGTGTTCAGAGCTGCAGTATCAGCAACGAAAAACAGACTTTAAATAGTAAATGGTATTCAAAGTGTCTGTAGTTTCTTCATCATTCTTTCAGTGTGTGGATGATACACTGTGTAAATTTAAAGTGTTAATATGACTTGAAGCAAGCGGGAAAAAATGACTCTGCATCACCAAATGGAGGTTCCTGTGACAGCACCATGCAAACAGCTTGTGCTGCTGTTACATTACATTACATAATGAACATATACCTCAGCAACTTCTCATTTTTAATGTACTACCTCAGTTTATAATCTGTATCGCTCATAAAGAACTTCGTTGGGAGAAGAATTAGCTCAAGAGCGGCGCTTTTTACAGCTGATTTAATCTGAAACTCTGAACATAACCTGCTCCCGACCAGATTATGAGTACAGTTACCATGGTGATCTAGCCAGGTTAAAAGAGAGCCACCTTCGCGACACTGAAAACTCTGACTTTAGACTCAACATACGTCGCTAACCCATTAATCTCATTTTGTAGTACAGCCCCCTGGTGGTTAGACCATCATGTCATTGCTGTGTTTCTATTTATTCTTGTGTGTCTTGGTGTTTTGTATATTCGTGATATTAGCTACAGCAGAGGTTCTCAATTTTTTCACAGCGAAGGACCCCTTTACAAGATAGAAAATACACCAGGGACGCCCTCATGTATGTCCCTTGGAATAATTTGTATGTATGTAGGCTATTTTTTACACTTTTACTCGTGCAAGAACACAAGAGGAATGTTTAGACAGACATCTATTAAAACTGCTTGCACCGTGTCAATATAGAATAACCATAATACACTCAGGACAGTGTATTTCACTCTCAGTGCATAAATAGAATAAAATGCAGATTATTGTAAATAATATACATATATGTAAAATATCAATAATATAAAATATTAAAGTAGGCCTATTGAAAACATAAAAAAAGAATAATAGGCCGAGCCTGGGACTTGAATGTCTATAAAATTGTTGCGTAAAGAAAATAGTTTGTCTGAATAACAAGCCTAAAGATTGATAGAAGTCTAATCATTAAAATTAAACGCAGGTTACATTTGTAAAAAATAAATAAATATGAATATTAATACAGTCTAAAACCTTAAGATTACATATGACAAAGAAAAGCCAGAGATTGTTTGGAATTTTTCTTTAAAATTGACTGAAAAGATTAATAGATGTTCACTGATTAATCTTCTGTAGACTGACTTATTGATTGTAACCATGTGCTCAATCAAAGCGGTGAATTTAAATAAAATTACATATTTTTTCCTCTTACTTGTAGCGCTCTTTATCCATCTAGAATTTTTTTGGTGTGAGCTACAGAGTTTTGGAGGCATCGGCCACAGAGATGTCTGCCTTCTCTCCAATATAATTGACCAAGACGGCACTCGTCGTCGATGAAAAACTCAGCAGTAATGTCTCTTTCCAGAAATCATGGCCGGGTTTCTCAAGATAATCCACAGGTCTTGTTATGAGCAGTTTCATGTCAGAACTATTTTGTTTCTACCAAACTTCACCCGCCAACTGAATCACCACACAGGAGGAATTGTGCGTTCAGCTGGTTGTAATTTACATCCTCACCGCTAGATGGCAGTAAATCCCACACACTGGTCCTTTAATTTAATGCTATACTGCTGCTTTCATTTTTCATTCTGTTTTTATGTATTTTTATGAATTTGATGTATTTTTATCTTGTTTTTAATCCTGTATTGTTGTTTTTGAGGCCACACCGTTAAGCCCTTTAGCCCTTTATCATTATTATGATTATTATTATTTAATTGTTCATTTAATCCAAAGCAATGGCTCCTAAGCTGGAGGGCAGGGGTGTGTAGGATCATGGGGGAAAATGTGGCGTTAAGTTAAGGAGGAATTAACTGTTTTATTCATGTGGATTTTTTTTTTAATAAAGCCACATACAAACTAAACATATTCACACAAATTTAAAAGACAATTAGTGACGCTGTCTTCATTCATCATAACTGTGAAGGTCCATCCAGCTATGAAACTAACATTATTTCATGAACTGGATATATATAGTCTAAGACGGTGTTTCCCAAACTTGCTTTCTGGGGACCCACTTTTCTAAAATGACAAACCATTGTGACCCACTTCACAACAGCCCTTATGAATAAATCTTGGGAAGAGTTTATTTGTACGTAAATGAATCCTCCTGGCCATTTGTCTGCATCACATTATACTATCTTGACACATGCTATCGAAAACATATGCATAAATGAGGTATAAATCCATTTAGGCTGCGATAACAGGACATTTTTTTTGTTTTTTATTTCCTCTCACCAGGAAAAGACACCTTATCCTTTATCCCAAATAAAATCTCCTGTGACCCACCTTTGCTTCCTGACCCAGTCTCTGGGAATGACTGGTCTAAGAGATGGGTGGCTGTGGCTCAGGAAAACGCTTTGACCGCTGAGGCAGGAAAGCTTAGAAATGCAGACCATGTGCTTTTTTTTCCACTGATAATGATTTTAATTGTTCCTTCATTAATGTCAGCGGCTCCACCTGTGCTTCTTCTCCATGATGGGTCAAAACGTCCGCCGTGAGGACCAAGAATCTGACTGATGTGGGAAGAGTAAAGAGGTAAGAGTGCTCCGATGATGGAAAGGTTGTCAGAATTCAGCTTTATTCAAATAAAAACATCAGGATACTGATAAAGCAAAGCAGTACAGTTCAAAATATGAAGAAGTCATCCTTCTCTCCTCCATCATCTGGTAGCTACCGAACTCACAAAGCACTTATATTTCATTAACATCAGACTGTAACACAAAGAGAGATAAATGGGATCAAGTGAAGAGTAATTCCTGCCTGAATGAAAATGAAATGACATGTATTTGAAAGCAGGTTTGCAGTGTGCTGAGGCCTTTCTGAACGGGACAGTAGGTACGATACGGTTTCTAATACGGAGTGTAATCCTGCGGGAGCTGGCAGAGCTGTTACATTTTATCAGTTCGCCACAGACAGACACCTCTTGGGCCTCATTCTGAGCGGCTGGATTCAGATCAGCCCACATTCTCAATGTCAAGATGTTATAAATAGCCAGAACTGATTTGTACAGCTCCTCTGGCAGCTAAGATCAGCTCAGCGGGGGGACGTGATGTTCTCAGGGATGGATCCATGGGTAGCCTGATAGGGTTGGAATGACAAAGAAAAGACAAGCAGCATCCTGAACACACACGGCACAGGAATACAGAGCAATGATTGACGTTTTGGATTTGCATTCAGATTTAAAAATTAATTTACTTGACACTGCTATTATCTATCACGATAAAACAGCATAGAACCGCTGGCTGTTGATAAGCTCCATTTTTACTGCAAGGTGCTCAGTTTGTTTTTATGTATGTTAATATCTGTACTTTCTACTCTTACATTTTTAAAACAGGTAGTTTTAATGCATTTGAGGAGAATTATTGATTATTTTAATTTTGTGTCATTGTGCGCTGCTTTCCCAACATAAAGATCCATTTCAACCTACATTGATGGAACAACGTTGATAGAAAAGATGCTTTCTTGGCGTTTCCATCAGTGCATATCAGACATGATACACATAACAAGACAAAACCAAAGTAACAACACAAAAAGGACATAACAAGACAAAAAACTAAGTAAAGTAAAATATGTAGCAAGACAAAAAAGATGTAGCAACACAAAAAACAACAGAAAAAATGTTACAAGACAAGAGCCAATCTGATCTACCAAGACGAAGAAGACATAACAGGAGAAAAAGACTGATGTAACAAGTCAAAAAAACAACGTAAAAGATGTCAGAAGACAAAAAAAATCTAATAAGACATAACAAGATGGAAAGGACTTAACAAGACAAAACAACATAAAATACGTAACAAAGAAAAATGACAAAAGATGCAACAAGATATAACAAAACGGAAAAGATGCTACGATTCAAAAAATAGAGTAAAAACACAAAAAAGATGTAACAAGATGAAAAACAACAAAAAAATAAAACAAGACAAAAAAAATCTCACAAGACGGAAAAGACGAAACAGGACAAAGTAAAAAGATGTAACAAATTAAAAGAAAATGAGGTAAAAGATGTAAAAGAACAAAAAAGATGTAATATGACAAAAAAAAAACCAACATAAAATATGTCACAAGTCAAAAAAGATCTAACAAGATGGAAAAGACAAAACAAGACAAAAACCCAACATGAAATACCCAAGAGGACAAAAAAGAACGCAAAAGACGTAACAAGACAAAAAAAACAAGATGAAACTGGACGATGGAGTAAAGATGAGGTTCAATTTGCTTTGCACAGAAACACAGAAATTTCTTTCAGAGTGTGACTTTCACTCAGCATCAGTGTTTTTTCACTTTTACTTGAGTAAAGAAGTTGAATCAGTACTTCTGTATTCTTTACACAAGTATCTGCCATCTTTATTAATCTGTCTCAACCCTCTCTGTCCCCACAAAGCAGACCGAGTGCAGAGCAGAGGGGTTGTTGAGTTGAATTTGTCCAGTCTGCCTGACTCATGTGTTCATTATCTGACTGAGTCAGACTCAATCAGTTTGTGGTCCAACCAGGGCTCTGAAATATCAGGGGCCTCATTTCTAGATGCACAAAAGAAGGCGTACGCAACTTTCTAAGCAAAATATTGGGATTTACAAAAAAACAAACGTGGCGTGAGAATGTGTGGCCCAGCACAGTAACTCTGAGAAAGAAAGAGGGTTAAATCTAGGGGTGTGCCAAAAAATCGATTCACATAAGAATCGCGATTCTCATTTGCCACGATTCAGAATCGATAAACACATTAACAGTATCATAAAATATGTCTTACTTTAGCTGTTTTGTGGCCTAAAGTTATATTCTAGCTTGAAAAAATACTGCTAATGTCTACTCCTATGACTCTTTAGTAGTTTGAAATGAATCGCGATGGTCCTGGTTGTTTTCATAAAGAGCCAGGGCTTTTTTTCGAGCGGAGTAACGGATCTTCAGTACAATACTTTATCTTTGGCTGCACGTCCTTCTGTATCGCCATTGGTGTTGCTAAGGTAAATTTGGGGGGTAGCGATA
>JAJHUR010095310.1:7599-25516 GCA_027495735.1 Lutjanus campechanus | reverse complement strand
TTAGCTAACGTTGCTAGCTGGATAGATAACCAATATAGAACAAACAAGATACAAGTAAGCACAGTTTTGTGTGAAACCAAAATTTGCTAACGTCTAAATTATTAAATGAACCAAAGAAGGTAAAGATAAATATATATTTTTAAAAGAGCACCTAAAAATATCCAGACTCCAGCACTGGAAACAGGGTCAGAGTGAGACCTCTTTCTTTTACTATCGCCTCTTTGACATACCGCAGCAGCAGCAGCGGCAGCGGCAACAGGTGGGGCACAGCCGTAGTGTTTGTCCCTGCCCGGCTGCCATCGATAGGAGGAGAGCTGGCTCCCCAAAAACAACAACACAGAACTGTCAAGACACAACTTCTGCTTTCACTGCGCTGCACAGATTTGAATATCAAACAATGTCATAGCTCAGTGTTTCTCCAGTGACACTGACACTGGACAGATGTCCCGGACTCATTCAGAGTCATAAATCCCCGCGACGATCTCCGGAGTTTCAGACTGGCAGTTGGTAAGTTTAGTTAGCTTCTTTAGCTGTTCTAGCATTCAGCTAGCCAACTTCAGTTAAAATATGTGTCCCTGATATTACACGACCTTCATGCTTTACTCTAATGGAAAGTCAAACATTGCAAACGTTAGCTTATGTGTAAAACTGTCTTGGTCAGATAGTTAAAGTTGTCTCTATGCCGCTCGTTAACGTTCACTCGTGACACGCCTGCTGTTTATAAGCTAATCTCTGTACGTAAATGGCTTTAACGTTAAATAACTTTAGAGTGATCGAGGCCTTTGTTTCCATAGATACCGAGACAGGTGAATAACGTACGGCTAAGCTAACTGGCTACATTTACTCCAATACTGTACTTATACTTAAACGGTACTGGAATATTTGCATTGTACGCTACTTTATACTTATATTTCTCAATATTTTGAGGGCAAATATCGCACTGCTTTACTCCTTCTGTTCTACATTCATTTTATATTTTTGGTTACCAGTCCTGCATTATTAATGCAAACTATACATTAACTTATAAATTATAATATATTAGAGGTTAAGCTCCCCAGCAGTTGCATTACAAGCTATTATTTAATTAAAATTGTTACCAGCCGCAGCATTAAACTCAAGTTCACATTAATGTATCATGAATATATGATTCTACGATTAGATATCGTGCATAATGAGTACTTTTATTTTTGGTACGTATATTTTGATGCTAATACGTTTGTATTGTTAAGTAGTTGAGTATAGCACTGCAACAATTAATAAGTAATGAAGTGATTGTTAAATCAATTTCCAGCTATTCCTAGAATCAGTTACTTGTTTTGGGTATGTTTTTTAAAGAAAAAAAAAAAATCTCTTCTTAAATGTGAATATTTTCTAGGGCAGCAATCTTCATAGTCGATTAGCTGGTCAAGAATTTTTTCGATTGGTAGTTGTTTGTTTTAAAATGTCAGAAAATGGTGAAAAATGTTGATCAATTTTTTTCCAAAACCAAAGGTGACGTCCTCAAATGCCTCTGTATTTTGGCCAAAACAAGACATTTTTGGATGTCATTTTGGGCTTTGGGAAACACTGATCAACATTTACTGACATTTTACAGAGCAAACAACTCATCTGTTAGTCAAGAAAATAATAGACAGATTAATCGAGAATGAAAATAATCTTTTTTTAAAGAATAAGCACCAGAAACCAGATGAACCAAAGAGGGGTCAAAACAGGACAGAGGATTCTCTTTGAACTGAGCGAACACAAGACAAGAGCTTTGGAGAAATGTTAATAAAGATGCCTTCACTGTCCTGTGGAATGGGAGTCTGAAGTGATGGAGAACAGAGACGAGAGGTAATCGCTCACACAAACACAAACACAAGCATATGTTTGAGGTGTTTGTCTCCTGATTATATCTCACCAGTGGAAAAATGTTGGATACCAAAGCAAGATGCATCTGAAATCCAGTTTCCTTTATGTGTGATTCAGACTCAATGTGAAATTAGATCGACTACTGAAGTCTCTCAACCTAACATCCAGCGTCAGTTATTGTATGTAACAAAATTCATACCATTAGTTCAGTTCAAGTGACAAACTGTTAAGAGCTGGTAACACTGTTAGTCAGTTTTAGATGTTTAATCCTCTATGTATGTCATCTTCACTAACTGATTTCACTATAAGAAAACTCCTCGATGGGCTGCAGTGATATCAGACCCATGTCAGAGGAGTTTCTGACACGTGTTGAGCCTCTGCATTGCAGCTCTGCAGTATATATGCATCCTGTATGATCCTGTGATGTACATTGCTGCTATTCAGTCGTTTACAGATGTTGTACTCCTCCCTCAAAACATACCAGCATGTCAGGGCCTGCAGGCGCTGAACAAGCAATTAGTGGTTTACAGATGAATGAGATGGAATGTAATCCAACATACAGTATGTTTGTGTTGCTAAACCACAACTAGTTTCAACATTAGAATATTACCAGGTTGAAAATTAATATTAATATATTTGCGTGTTTTAATGCAGCTCTGCAGATGAGCCAGATAAGCGGGCCCCCACACCTCCAGAGCGAGGACTGCTCCACATCTGGCAGTCAGGGGGCCCCAGTGCACAGCCCAGCCCAGAGAGAGTGCTCCTGTCCAGGCCTGTTCTGCAGGCCGCCCTGGGAGAACACCATGGACTCCTGCTGACACAGGGTGAGTGCGAGTATTGTAAAATAGGGCTGCTCTCTGCCGACAGGATTGTTCAATTAATTAAATTGTATTTTAATATCTTGATATTATTAACTTGTAACAAAGTTTATTTTATGTTCTAAACTTGTAACAAACCAGCTGCAATAATTAATAATTATTTATCAGTGACTAAATTAATCGCCAACTATTTTGATAATCTATCAATCGGTTTGAGTAATTTTTTAAGAAAAAAAGAGGTCAAAGTTCTCTGATTTAGCATCTTAAATATGTACCATTTTCTGACATTTTATAGACCAAACAACTAATCAAGTAATAGAAAATAATTCACAGATTAATCAATAGTAAAAATATTTGCTAGTTGCATCCCTAGTTTGTGTATCAGTTGCGGAGAATCAGATATAAGACAGGGTTCAACGTTGTTGTTTTTTTCCCCCTTTGGGTCAAACATCTACTTGTTTAAAGTAAATTTTTACTTGCCTCTGTACAAGTTATCAAATAACAACAAAGACTAAAGTTAATTGTCATGTTTAATTTAGAGTTTTAACATCTATAACATGTCAGAAAATAATCCATCCAAGTTTTTAAAGCCTTTAAATGTCTTGTTTTGTCAGTCCAAAACTCAAAGATATTCAGTCTAATATGATAATAAATGAAGAACAGCATTTTCTCCTCTTTTGCATGAGAAGTTACTTCAAAGATTAATCGATTAGCAAAATACTCTTATAGTTCAATTCTTTATTACCACTTGTCTAGTTGGGCAGTTTATTTATGCAAGAAAATTTCATGTCACAGTATTGATCAAGTATCAGTTGGCTCAAATTTTGTGTCAGAATTTGCTGTCACGCAGTCTTTGCCGTCTTGCAGGTGGTCTGGTGTATTCGTTCGGTGAGCTGCTGTGGAGAGATCAGAGCATCCCGGTGTCTGCTCCGGTGCTGGAGGTCTCTCTGCTGGGGAGGACGGTGGTCCGTGTGGCTGCCGGCGGCTTTCACTGCGGAGCGCTGAGCGAGCAGGGCAACGTTTACATGTGGGGGGAGAACACTGCAGGCCAGTGTGGGCTGACTGAGAAGGGCACAGCCACAAACATCACAGGTTAGTCAACACTTTGCCTCATTGCTTCCTTCCTTCCTTCTTTTCTTTCTTCTTTGTTTTTTCCCTTCCTTCCCTCCATCCATTCCTCTAAGCCAATTCTTCAATCCCTCCTTTTATATCTTTGTTTACTTTCTCTTTTCTTTTCTCTTCTTTAGTCAATTAGTATATGTATTATCAATTAATACATGCTGGGGAAATGTAGTCTACGTAAAATATCCTGTGTCAGTTTCAGAGCCGTGCCCGGTCATTGTGGTGGACAATGATGTCGTTCCTCCGGCGGTGGTCCGAATTGTGGATCTGGCCTTCGGACGGGAGCACAGCCTGGCTCTGTCGGCCCAGAACGAGCTGTGGGCGTGGGGCAGCGGCTGCCAGCTCGGCCTGGTCACCAACACCTTCCCTGTGTGGAGACCACGGAAGGTGAGTCTGAGTAAGACTCAGTGAATTTTAGCATCAAAACTCAGTAAGTCAGAGTGAAAACTACTGACTCAACCATGTTGTGGATACTGAAACTGTGTTAAATGTTAAATACTTTACCCTTTGTGTATGTGTGTTTTAATTCAGTTATCACATTTGTATTATTTCCATCTCTGGTACAGGTGGAGCACTTGGCAGGCAGACATGTAATTCAGGTACTTTCTCTTCTTGATATCCAGGTCACCACAGTTATACCACAAAAAAAATACTGTGTTCTGTTTCTAGAAATACCATCTCTATTTATTTCGCACAGGTGGCTTGTGGTGCTTACCACAGCTTGGCTCTGGTTCGCAGTTTACCTCCACAGAACTACAATACCCAGAATCCCTCCGAAAAGAGGGAGCGGGGCCAGTCACCTCACTACTCAGCGACAGAAAGGGAGGAGCCGTCTGCTGTTGATGGGGGTCACTACTGTCCACTCGGGGTGGAGCTGACTGAAGCCATGACAGGCGAGGTAAATAAACTCCAAGAGGGAGAAATTAAAGCTACAACAAGGAGCTCGTAACAATGTTCTCCTGGATGTTTTCATCTGCTTATGTCGGTCAGAGGCACCAGTAATAAATTAAGACTGTTTCATAACCAGTTAAGGACTTCTTGTAGTAGCTTCAAAGAAAAATACCTAGAGGCTATAAAAATGTCTTAGATTAATTTTTAAACCAGTCAGTCCTGTGACCAGGCACCACAGAGTCTTTACAGAGATTTTTCACCAGCTATAGCACCATATCATACTGCCCCTTTCTGCAAGTACTTTTGTTTTAAGAGTTGGGATTTAACAATACCAAAAACTCAAGGTATAATAATACCACAATAGTCCATGATATGATATTTATTGCAACATTAAAACACAAAGAAAAATGACAACTTGAAAAAGTGTCCTTTATTAGATAATAAATCTGATGTGCAATCTGATGTTGTTTGTATAAAATATGTTTTTCTTTTTAACGTAAAGTGCTTCTGCTTTCAGCCATGACCTAAGCATGCACAAAAAATTGGCACAAATCGTCTTTGGCAGTGAATGCTTGAATTACTTGTGTACAAATGCAAAACAAACAAATACAATACAGCAGCCAGTAGCAGTCCTCTTATAAAATAAAATGAAAATTATTGCAGAAAAAATAACTATTTACTAATGTATCGTGGTAGATATCATCACCGTCTGGTACGGTATCAAGACATTTTGTTTATTGTGAAATCGTGATATTCAATATATTGTTGTTTGTCTGAGAGGTTCAGCTTTTTCAGCAGTTTTCAGCATGTTACAAATGATTATTTATCAAAAATCTCATTGTGCCAATATTTTGTGAAAGCACCAATAGTCATCCCTACAATATTGTTGCAATATTGGCCAAGTTATTTGCTGAACAATAATGTGATGTTTAATTTTGTCCAAATCACCCAATCGCCCTAATCCTGTGTTTGCACTGCCTGAGAATTTACAGCATGTCATTCCAGAGAAAACTTTATGTTGAGATACATCCTGGCATAGCCCAAAAATATGGAGATATTATTTCTAAGCCATATTGCTCTCCAGCTTTATTTGAAGCCCCTCTTTGGTTTGCGTTCCCAGACTTCACCCAGAAGAAGAGGCCCCAGGCGAAGGCTCCAACCTGGGGGAAGGTCAGCTGGCAGCAGCCCTGCAGCCGGTTCATGTCCACTTTCTGAAGATGACAAAACTAACTATAAACAGTACAGTGTTACATAACTCTCCTTTTATCCCTCAATATTTATGTTTCTACATTTTTTCTATTTGAGTTTTTCTCTTCTTTCTCTTGCCTTCATTGTAAAACCTCAGGAAGAATCTTCCCGTTGGGCAGACGGACCCCCTGACTCAGACAGACGGCAGCCCAAAGTCCCACCAACTGTCAGGCTGGAGATCCAATAAGAACTCTGCTTTCCCCGATGAAGCAGAGCTTCAGAACATCCTCCAGAAACTCTCTAGTCACTCACTGGAGATGCACCACACCTCCGGGCCTGGAGACACCGACTCACTGAGCAGTTACACTTCAGGTTGGTATTTCAGTTCAGTTCTGTTCCTTCTTCCTTTGTTTTGAGTTTTTTTTATTTGTTCTTTTATGTATTACCTCATTCATATCTTTATCCCTGTGTTGTTTTTGCTTTTTTGTTCCTAAACTTGTTAATTCTTTTTCACAATTTCCTTTATTTGTTTGTAGCTGCTCATTAATTTTCTTCTTCATTGTTTTGCTTGTTTTATTGTGTGTTCGCTTTTTTTGATTCTGACTCATTTGTTTCTTTACTCAGTTGTTTGTTACTTTGTTCTTTATAGATTTGTATTTAATCTATATTTGTTCTCCTTCAGTCTCTAATGTTTTTCTTCCGTCTCTCCCACCGTCGTTCTCTCCAGATGACAGCTGTGTTTCCTCAACTCCTTCCACAGATCTGTTGACATCCAGTTACAAAGAAGAATCACAAACTAAGAGTCGAAACTACAAGTAAGACCAAGTTTAGCTGACAATGAAGCGCTCTGGTCAAGAATCGCTATTTTTGTGTATCTTTATTTTATTCAAGTGATTCCACTTCACCTCTATGTTTAATCACTATGGAAACAACTAAAAGTCAAGCATAACTTAAAATTTTTTTAACTTATTAAAGATGATTTTCTACTAATACAGATAAACAAACTGAAAATTCTGCTGCAGTACCACGTACCAAGATGATTCTCACCTACAGTGTGTTTCCCCCTGGTCTTTGACCTTCTTTCCTACAGTAGCAGTGGATCAGCTGTGGCGTACTCCTCCTCCCCAGTGTGTTTGGAAGACGTTCGTCTTTGTCTTGAGGCGGAGAAGCGGGCGCTGCAGGGCCAGAAGAGCTCCAGTCTCACAAATATAAACCAGAAGGGGAAAGAAACAGGAAACAGGAGACGCTCTTTGCCTGGAACACCCACCCGTGGTAGGAACGGTAGGGTGTGAACAACTTGATTACTACAATTGTGGGAAATATGCCTATTTACTTTCTTGTCAGTAGTTGCATGAGAAGATACCCTGAGTCATAAGTATGGAACCAGAAGGCTGTTTAGCATAAAGACTGGAGGAAGCCATTCACAAAGATCTGTTGGAAAACCAACTTATAGTTTTCAAATTTTTGTTTTTATTTGAAATAAACAAACAAGATACAACATGTTAATCAGCCATTAGCCAGTTAATATGTTTTAGTGAGATTTAGAGGTGTTGACAGAAGTATTTTTGAACTTAGGACAAAGCCATTCTAGCTAACTGTCTCATCGGTTAAGCTTCTTGTCAAGTCTGCAGATATGAGATTGGTATCATTCATCTCATCTAACTGTCTGCAGTAAAACAAGTTAGTGCATTTCCCAAATTGTTCAACTGTTCCTTTGACACTGGAACCACCAAGGAGTTATTTTACCCCCCCTGGCATTTTCAAATGCATTTAACTCTGTTAAAATAAAGCCCCTACGTCTCTAATTTCACGACTTGTACTAAACTGGGATTATTAATCATCTTATGAATTATGGGGTGTATAATTTATACCTTGAACCACCGAGGGATCACTTTAACCCCTCATAAAAACTGCTATATAATGCCGTGTTCAACATTCGCACGACATCCCGTTGCCTGGAAACGCCCATTATTTCCATCTTTTTGATTGTGATACTGCATGGAGCCTCTGCTTTCATGGCCTTCATGTAGCCTCTCCCTTTTACTTAAGGGAGGAAAAAACAGGAAATGGCCTGTAAAAAAAAGAAACATAAATGTCCAAGAGGCAGTAACAGTGCTTCAGGACATGAATCTGATGGGGGAGAGATATTGATGGCGACTGCCCCGTTATTTTCACATGATGAATCATCTTCATCTAGGAGCAGTAGCACCACCACCTCATCAAAGAAAAAGGTTTAGGCTTCTGGTAACAGGTAGGCTCCTACAACGCAAGTTCAAAATGTAACTCTATATATGGCCACAACCTAATATAGCCTATAATTATTCTCAGTGGAGCGACCACTTGCTTTACTCATACTGCCATTGCAGGATGCCTCTGAAGTTGTCAGTGCAAGTCGATGGAGTGTCTGCTGATTGTGAGTTGTGTGAGTTGAGAGGAGAGAGTGTGTGTCTGTCTTTTTTTGCTGAAGCTTTGGTTCTGTTCATTTGCTCACAGTAGGTAAACAAAATAACTCTTTTTTTTTCTTTCTACATTGATTAACTTAATATGTTCATGATTTAATCGAGTCCCCAGTTAAATAAAGCACGATTATAAACTCCATAAACTGAATTTTAAAAGTTGTTTTGTCAAGTCTTACTCATTATTAAAAATAAACTAATTTAAAAACTTATCTAAATGTCTCCGTTTGCGATTGTAGATGCCGTTGCTCATTGGGGTCGACCACAGAGCTGGTAGTCACAGCAATCACAAGAAAACAGGCAAAAAATGGAGAGAACAGCAAAACCGAACGCTCAGAAATTCATTGAATGTTTGCGGCAGGCTGCAGTATTGGCAAACAAGGAAGAAGAATATGAATGTTATCTCCAGCAGAAACGCACAATACAATTTCTGTTTGCCTTTCTCTTTGACACACTGAACAGTACTAAGTTCTCCCGCATCTGACGTTATCTGCTCAAATCAACTGATGTGAAGTCAGGATCACAGAATGCGCATGCTCACAAGATAAAATTTGTGTTGTTATCTTGAATAGCTGTTTGCTTTCTCAAGATAGCGTAACTATCTAATTATCATACCTTACATTACACAAAGGACAGGCAGACACAGGCTGTGACCTTTAGGGAAATGAGTGATTATTGGCAAATGCAGCAGACTAACTTCTCATTTTCTGGGTTTCCCACAGTTTCAGAAGTGTCAGAATGAAAGTCCTTAATCTGAAAACCATCCAGCAGATAGACTTTTTTTCAGTTTTAATAGTCACCAAAATCTTTGTGTATTTATTAGCTATTGAATAGCAGTAAGAAAATTAGAACCTTTGTTCAATTATGTGGCTGAACAGAACAGTTTCTGTTCTTCCACACAGATAATCTCATAATGATATTTTTTATTTTTACATTAAGCTTCAGGGTTTTTTTCTTTAAGGTCCTCCCGATTTCCTCCATTGTTGCTGCTGTGTTTCCCTGCTCTGTACCTACTTACCTCACCTTGACAGTTTCACACGGCTCTCTGAGGCTATTTTGGGGACACGGGGTTTTACAAGAAGTCGTTAGGGTGTGTTCATCATCAAACCTGTTCGGTGCAGTTTATAAGTGTTTGCCCATGTAGTGCAGTTTATGTAAGCAGAAGATCGTAGTGTGAACTCTGGTGGAGTTTGTTTGTGGAGAGAAAGTAACACAGTCCAGCTACAGGCCCTTGTTATACTTGTTATATGTGACTCTTTGTGTATAGACTTTCTCTGATCATGTGTCCTTGTTTCAGTCCGAGACAAACTGTCTCTTTCCTCTGTTTGTTGTGGCTGTTGTTACGTGTGACAGATGAAGTGCGTTTGCAGTCTTTACAGATGCTCAAATGTAATTAGTAGGTGATGGTTCAGTTGGTTGAAGTAACACCATTACCAGGACTTTTCCACTAGATTGTGTGTTTGTCTTTCAGGGTCGCCACGGCAACGGCGTGGAGCCCCTGCTGGTCGGACCCAGGCTGCAGCCACGGAGGAGGCTGGAGACGGGCTGCCGTCTCTGGAGAACGAAGTGTGGAGCTGGGGTCGCGGGTCTGAGGGTCAGCTGGGACACGGAGATCAGCTCGCCAGGTCTGGACATAAAAACACATACATATAACATATCCTCACTGGAACAAATATATTCTTACACATTTATACTGTGCTTCCCAAACTTTATCTGGCATTCTCCCTTTTAGAAGCCGCAAAAGGTTCATCAGCACCTCACAATTTTTTTAGCAATTATTAACAATAATTGGGGAAGCAACCAATCAGTGCCCCCTTCAGAACTTTACCAAACCTAAAAACCTCTGCACACCTGAAAAACATGTCTGAAAGGCCTCCTGTGTAGACAAGCTGTTACAGTGTGTTTGTGTGTTTCCAGACTCCAGCCTCTGTGCATCAAGTCTTTGACTGGGGAGGAAGTGATCCAGGTTGCCGCAGGGTCGCATCATTCTTTGGCTCTCTCTGCTCAGTGCCAGGTAACACACACACGCACGCACACACATGCCTCACCCTAACCTTAACCTAAACCTGAGTCTGACCTTAAGCTTTATATAACACTTTCGAAGAAGTGAAAACTGACCAAAATGTCATCACTTTCAAGATCTAAAAGTCAAATTGTTCCTCACAAACATACAAGTACAAGATACATCACCGAACCTGTCTTTGTGTTTTGCAGGTGTACTCATGGGGCAGCAACATGTGTGGACAGCTCGGTCATGTCAACAGTCCTGTGACTGTACCTCAACAGGCAAAGGTTCGTTCATTCAGTCATTAGGGCTCAACTAATTTACAGCATTTCACATGTTTAGTCACATGTTTTATTATTTAATTTATTGACATAAATTAAGTCATTCATACAACCAGTCAGTCAATACTTTTATGCTGTAGCCTGACATTATATTATACAGAAGTAGAGATGGGACTGACCTGTGCTTGCTGAGTGTTTTCTGTTTGTGTTGTCTGTTTGACCCTAAGCACTACAAATTGAGATTAATAATGATAATAATAATAAGAAGAATTATAATAAACAAGAAAATAAGAGCGCTGGTTATGCTACTGTATCTGTATTGGCAGATATCCAAATTCAGATATCTGATTGGAATGAAAAAAGTGGATCTGTACATCTCTACACAGAAATATATGACTGAAAATTATTTAAGATATCAGAATTATTAGGTGGGTGAAGATTGCAGTACTGTACTCAAAGACATCTGAAAATCAGTGCTTTACATATACTGTAAAGAAATGTATAATTTACAGGTTATTGTATAAATCATGTTGTAGTTACGCTGACAGATCTACATCTTCTGTGATTTGTCCCTGGCGGGCCGCTCTAGCTGTCTGACGGTCTTCGGGTTTGGGACGTGTCGGCCGGTCAGAGTCACTCCCTCCTCCTGGCTGATGGAGACTGCGTCCAGCCGGTCCTGTTGTACTGCGGCCAGCAGCAGGAGCCAATGACAGCGCAGGGTGAGAGGTCACAGCAGAGTCAGAGGTCATCCCAGAGGTCACCCAGCAGAGCAGAGAGTTACACCGTCAGACCCACCCTGCTGCCCTTCTGCATGGAGGTTTGTACGTCCTTCAACAGGACTGACGTTAAAGAAGATGATTTGTGGACTATGTTTACACTGGAGTGTGTTTATTTAAGTTCAGTACGCTGTAAAAAAAAATGTTAATAAACAGGCCTGGAATTGAGTCATTTATAGGGCGAGGCTGCTTTGCCTTTGATCAATACAGATTTATTAATTTATTGGGACATTTAGACCAAACTGTAGGGCAGCAAAGCCACGACCAGTGGTGCAGTAACAATAAGTCATAATTACATTGTACAAAGACAAAACAGTACAAGTTGATTATTAAGCTGATCAGCCACTGTCAGTACAAACACACATTATTAGACTGTAAACCATTAATCTAACCATTAAATAACCGCAATCAAAGTCAGACAACCTTATTAAACTTTAGCAGTTAGTATTTCTTTAGTGGTGACAAAACATTTAACAGACAGTAGTTGCAGTTTCAACTACATAGAAGTCTGTTTCTACCAATGTGATGAAAAAAGAAACTGATGAGTCCCAAAGTTTCTTATTATTTTTTTAAATACTAAGTCATTATTTGAGATAAGTAAGTAATTATGTAAGGGATAATGTACAGTGAACAGGTCATTATTATTTAATGAATCCTGGCAGGGTGATGCTGCACTGTATATTGTCCTGCTTATGACGTATTTACTTACAAAAAAATTCCATATTCTTCAGACGTGGACATTAAAACTGTAGTGAAAGGTGTCATGTTGCTGGTGTGATGTCAGCATGATTATCAATACATCATTTTCACTGTCGAGGAACCACACGTGTCACACAGATAAAATAGGTGAGAGAATCTCTGGACAAACCACAAAAACACTGTAATGAAGGAAAACTTAAAAACATTAAAATGCTGTTAATGTATGACTAATGTTTGTTTCTTCTGTGTGTATCTGTGTGTGTGTGTGTAGATGGGTTACATTAGCAGCGTGTGCAGCGGCGGTCAGATGTGTGCGGTGTTGGCAGACCAGAACGTCATGGGATTTATCTCGGCCATGCACGAGCTGGCCTCCAGAGAGAGACAGTTCTACTGCTGGCTGAGCAGCGTCAGGAAGCTCCTCCTCACGCCGCTGCGTAACAGAGGTGAGAGACTCTGTACTGGCTTCTTCTTCATTAACTGTCTGTGGTGTCTCTGCTCTGCATTTCTGTCTCTGGCCTCATTGGTGGTTTTGAATATTGGAATCTGAATATGTTCTTTGGAAAGAACTGTGTGCAAAATACAACAAATAATCTGTGATACAACAGATGCATGATTTGAGTGTATAATAAACAAAGTGTTGACTTATTATTATTATGTATATTAATATTAATATCATAATATGTGTGTGTACTCTCCTCCACAGAGAGTGTGTGTCCGTCATTAGGTGAGACGTGCACTCATCTCTTCTTCTCTCTCTGTGAGACTTTTGCTCGTCTCAGCATCCTGATTGGTCGACACTCCACCTCACTCAGTTACTTCCTGCATGACGTGCAGGGCTGTGATGTCACTTCCCTTCCCCTTCTGACGCACACTGAGCACTTTCTGGACATTTATAAAGAGTAAGGTTCACCTTTTTGTCTCAGCACACAAAAAGCCTTTACTGAATTTAATACTATGTAAGATGCAGTTTTTGTTTGCTTTTGCAGTTTTCAGTTCTCTTAGTCTGTGTTTTATTCCCTCTTTTCTGGTGCTTTATTTTTACTCTCATTAAGTTTGTGTTTAATCCCACTTTATTTCTCGTATTATAACAACTGCCACGTAACAGTGATGCTCAGGTCAGGGTTTGTTAATACCAACACCAACCTGACCCCAATCAGAGCCAATCCCCACCACCTGACCCACAAAAATACATGTTAATCAACAACGTGAACCCAACCTGACCAGCAAACAACCAACGTTGTGCATTATGATAACACAATCAAGCTTCGCCCCTGTGCAATAGTCATCTTTAATCTTTATTTAAGTAAACAACAAGGGCACAGTGTGTCATAGATGTGAAGCAGCAGACATTCTTGTACTGTATGTAGTGGCCATCTTTAGTTTGCATATTTCTGGAACTTCTTAATATCAACTTATTTCTGCATATATCTCGTTTATTCACTCAACAGAACCTTTCGCAATAAAATTCCACATCCTGTTCATTTGTGACAGGTCAACGGAAACTGCACAGGATGACAAAAGAAAGCTCAGCGGTCAAAATAAACAGTAATAAAGTCATACGAAATATTCAACAATATTCCCTGACCTTATATTTCAGTATTCTCTCACTGTGCTAAAGAAGTAATACAATTTAACAATAACGACAATTGTATGACAATCCCCCGACGTTGCATTTAATTCTTTTGTACCACTTTCCCAATGGGGCTAGATTTACTAGCTTGATGTGGCATTTTACTTGCCCTGGGCAAGTGGGCAATTCTTACTGAATTCTTTGAACTGAGAGCCGCAGCGCTCTCCAAGGGGCTAATCCTGCTGCCGGGAGCTGCTAGAAGCTGTCAGAGTGCTCTCTTTCTACCCGCCCACAGTAGTGGGAAGAGGCTAAATAAACAGATGAGTTGTTCCAAACTGTGTTCTTGTGGTTACATTCAGACAGAATCAGGCATTGTGGCGTCTAGCCGCAGGGCTGTGCGGCGGTGTGGGGGTGTTTATTTGTGCTGAGAACATAACCGCGGAGAAACAATCAGAAAATAATGCTTTATTTCACCAGCTTTCTCGCTACTACCGCTC
Organism: Lutjanus campechanus; assembly: GCA_027495735.1. Classification (NCBI taxonomy): domain Eukaryota; kingdom Metazoa; phylum Chordata; class Actinopteri; order Lutjaniformes; family Lutjanidae; genus Lutjanus; species Lutjanus campechanus. The sequence goes on along the minus strand of JAJHUR010095310.1, from coordinate 11,362 downwards.
TCTCTGCCCACTCTGTTGTCTCTCTCAAACACATGGATACAAACCAAAGGAAGCTTCTTGGTGTCACTAGTTTGGAGCATAAACTGTAGCCAGATCCAGATGTTGAAGCTGGGTACATGAAATAAATCAATCGAGGACACAACTGAGTAATGAGCATCATCACGAACTCCTGTTGGCAGAGATATTTGTAGAGTCTGATTGGCCTGTGATTGGCCGCTGCAGGCTGCGTTTCTCCAAAAGCTGACCCGGTTTCAACTCCGCCACGCTGCTGCGTTTTCTTCAGCATCGCCTGCGGCCCCCCACGCTGCAGCCGAAGTGGACTACCCCCGTTCAAGATGAATGAGATTCCTGTCGTTCTCGTAGCAGCGCCTAATTCTGTCTGAATGTGGCCTTATTGTTGAATAGCAGCAAAACAATTAACCCTTCATTAAAGACATGAACTCTGTTCCTCTCTCTCTCTCACACACATACATGATACATCCTTCACATTTTAACTAACCAGCCTACATGTGTTTCATCCGAGTGTTTGGCTTCACTGTGTATGAAAAGAATGAAAGAGTCCACAGTTCCAGGATTTAACATATTTCACTTTGAGCGCCGACCAGCTGAGATGAAAGAGCGCTCACTGGATGCACTTGCTGCTGGAATGCACAGCAGCACTGCAGCCAGCATGTGTGTGTGTGTGTTTGAGATATAGAGTGACAGGAAGTCTTTTCCCACCAAAATAGCTCTGGTTCTTGAACCAGTTCTGTCGAGATCCTTGGAATCTTGGTGCTATCTTGTGAACCAGCCTGTGTTTCCACCAGTTTGTTGTAACCAAAGAGACAGAGTGTTACATAATGCAAATGAGACAGAGTGTTACATAATGTGTTTCCTGTACCAATATATTTTAGGTAGAAATGCTCCAAACAGTTAAAAATTAGGTGCTTGAACTGTAACTGGACCAGTTCAATAATGGTGGAAAAGGCCTCAGAGAGAAGGGATGAAAAGGACTATTGCATGCAGTTTTTCTCTGACTTATTAATAACTTACTCTGAACACTGCTTTGTCACTCAAACCGCCCGCCAAACTTTTATATTTTCTCATAAGTCCACTCAAACTTGGGTCGGGTTTTGGGTCGACCTGTGCATCACTACAACACAAATCACATTTAAAGACAAACACTGTAGCTCTAAATATTTTACATATTCTTTAACAATTAGAAAATACAAGTAAAAAGTGTGCAAACACCAGCTTATACTATTTGTCCACTTGTGTAACATACTGAATCTGTATTGTATGACATAAAACGTCCATTTGAATACAGGGCTTGAGTTTTCTAAGTTTATTATTCTTGTACAAACTGAGCTATTCATGTAGTTACTGCTCTTTGGGCTTGAAAGAATTTGGAAGAACTGTTTCATGGCTTTAAGACACAAACCAGGAAGGTGGCACTGTTTTTTTCTGTGCAAATAAAATGAAAGATAATGAAGTAGTGAACAGACTAATGGAAACTTAAATTTCAACAATAGTAAGAAGATGGCTGATAGGAGATGGAGGGCACAAGTTGTTTTCACCAAGGACTCACTGGTTCATTTGACATTCTTTAATACTGAATCTGGTCTGTGAAATTAAACTGAAAATCCAAATGAATATCTCTTTCTCTCTCTGTGTCCGTGTTTCTTCAGGTATTGTTCTTCAGTAGGTAACTTCCAGGTGATGGGTGGATTCCATTCACTCCATAAACTCTCACAGTAAGCTCCTTTTTTTCTTTATGTTCTCACTCAGAATGCCCCAAAAACAACTCCTCGTGAGTCCTAAGAGTGTCTTATTTCTCTTTGTGTCTTTCTGTCCAGTGAGTGTTTAGGCTCTCAGCAGGCCGCGCTCGCTCAGCTGTGTGTGTCAGACCAGTCTGTCAGCGGTGATATTGATCTGGTGTCGTTGTTGTACTGGCCTCTGCAGCAGCTCCACCAGTACAGCCGAGTCCTGCTCAAACTGGCAGCCTGTTACGACGTGGTGAGGAGGAATCGATCTGCTGTCTCTTGGTGCTTCTTCTTCCTGTCTGTGCTTTTACTCTCGTTTTCACTCTTTTTTTTATGTTCCTTCTTTTGCCTCTCTTTTACTTTCTATCTTTCCAAATTTATTTAATTCCCATAATTGAGTAAATTTGGATATTTGATAACTTACTGCTCTCATTTTATTGACTTGACTATAGTGTGCTTCTTGTTTTGCATCACCCATTCCTTGATAAAGACATTCTAAAATGTTTTGTAGTAAATGCGATTGAAACTGACTAATGGGACTCTTCTGTGTGTTCTAAAACCAAAAAGAGAAACAATTAAAGCTGTGTCATGTTTCCTTTCTCTCCTCCAGTTAACTACAGAGTATCAGTACCTCCATCAGGGCTTTAGCCAGTACGAGTCCCTGTCTTCATCCCTGCTGAGGAGGAAGAAGGAGGCTGAAACTACCCTCCTCTTCTGGAAGACCCACTCTGGAAAAACTACTGTGAGCACAACTCTGTGTTATGTTATTTAAACTACCGGCGTGTAGGATTTAGTTGCATCTAGTGGTGAGCTTGCAGATCACAAACTCTCCTCTTACTCTGCCCCTCCAAATGCAGCTCTCAGGCCCCATGCCTGATTTCACGCACAGAGAAGTTTTAAATTCATATCATACTTAATTCAGTACACTGAACACGTTGCCTCTGATCTACCAGCAGAGGTAGTAACTGATGTCTGTGTAAATGGGTGAGCATGCAGAACGGGACATGAGGCTGGATGTGATTCCTCTTTTCTGTCAGCTGTGTCTAAGCAGAGCGCGACAAGAGACAAACAGACACAGACACACACATACCAGATGTATACATGCACACACACACACACAGGTAGAAGAGAAATCCCTGACCCCAAGGTTCATAATCACATAAGACCAGGGGTCTGCAACCTGCAGCTCCAGAGCCACATGGGGCTCTTTCGCTCCTCCTCAGTGGCTCCCTGTGGCTTTCACAAAAAATTAAAGGAACTGAAAAACAGTTATTTTACATCATTGTTGGGGGTTGCAGCTGACAGCATTGATATGCAGATAAAACCCAACTAACCTGACCATAAAATAAAATAAATAAAAAATTATAAATGTGTTGATTGCCTTTATCAGATGATAAATGCAGTATGTCGCTCCACTGATTTAACTCACCTGGTTGATTGAGGCAGTTTGTCAGATTTTAATAAGAAATGTCGTCTGTCGTGTGTTTTTTCATCAGGAGATTCTGCGTCTCCCACAGCGTCGTGTTGTGTGTGAAAGCAGCAACAGATCTCTGACTCTGCAGAACGCCGGACGGTTCTCCAACCACTGGTTCATGCTCTTTAATGATGCACTGGTGCACACACAGGTACACACACACACACACACACAAACATGCAGAAAATCTGTGCATAATTAATCAAATTATTGTATTTTCGTTCTATTTATAGGCAGTATAAATCCATGGTGTGCACCATAAATTCTCTACAGACAGAACTTCATACGTAAATAAGATTTGCTGATTTTCCTGAATACTTCTGTTGTCAAACTGCGCGTTCTGCTTGCTCATTGTTTACAAACTGTAAAACAGTTAATTGCTGAAATAAATCCATATCGTTCATCCTTACAATGGACACATCTATTGAAAACCTTTTAAGTGAACTTCAGATGATTTTACAGTGAACAACAACTGTTCAAACATCAAATAATATCCACAGGATTTTTGTCAGTCTTGTTCTGGGGATTGGCAATACCAAACTTTTTT